>PVLC010004086.1:39850-89127 GCA_004027655.1 Graphiurus murinus
ACATGATGTACCTACACAATCATATCAAGGTCACTCACTGAAGTGAACCTTAGGGGGAGGGAGGGGGAGGGAATGGGGAGGGAATCGGGGAAGGGGTCAAATGAGAATTTTGTGCAAATATGTTGTTAACAATTTGTACTTAACAAAGATGTATGCTATATTGCACGAATTACTACAATAAAAATTAAAAAAAAAGAAAAGCAGATATAATATTAACATGAGAATACCAAGATGTTTAAAAATTATAATGATATAATGAGTTAGCTAGTGAATGGTAGATAGAATCACAATTTGAGTTCTTATCTTTTGACATATAAACCAAGGTTATTTTTACTGATCCAAGCTAGATGGTACACTGAGTGGATATCTGGGCATCTTTCAAATTCAAATTTTATCTACTTATCAAACAATATTTACCGAGTATCTTCTATGTGTCGGGCACTATTCTAGGTACTGTGAACAGAACAGTGACCAAAATAGATTCTCTTCCCTCAGAGAGCCCACATTCTAGGAGAAGGAGGGAAACAATAAATAAATTGATATAAAATATATCAATTGCTGATAAATGTGATTAAGAAAAATAAGGGTTAGTGGGGTGGCACCCTTCAATTTTTCATAGGGTAGACAAAAAGATATAACCTATACAGTAGCATTTGAGCAAGTATCTGAAGGGGGCGGTAACAAGCCATGTGGTTATCTGAGAGAACAGCCTGACCTGCTTGATGTAGGAGCATGTCTGGTGCATTTGAGAAACCACAATAAAACCAGTATCTAGAGACAAATGAGTAAAAGGGAAAGAAGCATGGGGTGATGTAAGATGTTGAGGGATATGGTATAGGGCATGTAGCTTTTGCTCTGAATGAGATTGGTCATTGATAGGCACATCCTAAGAGAGTTATGTAAGCAAGAACGGTCACTATGTTGGTGGCCTTCAAGATGTCTAAGTAGTCACCAGAACCTTCCACAGACTCCCGTTCCACCTCCCAGCCTGTCTCATTACCTCTCTATCAGTGCTTGCTAGGCCCTGCTTTCCAGGATAAGCAAGGCTGGCCCTTTTACTCCCATTAAACAGAGTTCCCACCTGGTGAGACCAGTAGACTGCTTGGCAGTCAGAGCAGTACAAGCAGATGGCAGCAATCAGATAGCAAGCAGAGGATTCCAAAGAAATACGCCGGTGAAAGGAAAGGGTGGTTTTTATGCTCACAAAATAGGCAACATTATGAGGGGAAAGGTGCTAATCTCCATGCCAGCTGGTGTTCAGTGACTGCAGATGAAGATATTACTCTAGCTGGACAGCTGCCATCATAGAGGAAAGAGAAAACAAAGGTGTCCATTGGAGAGGTTGGGGTCTTCAGTAAGCACCTTGCTTCAAGGGAAGAAGATCTGTGAGTTCAAGTATCATTTTGGCACTGTTTACATTTTATTTGAATCTCAAGTACATCTGTCTGAGATATGTAAAGAACTGATACCACCACCTGGCACGGTGAGAGTCAGTTTCTATCTTTGCTACTATTACTTTTGTTGTTAGAGCTGAAAGAAACCAGTGAGAAATTAAGTAAGCCTACAATTTTTCAAGTTTCATGGTTTGGTTTTTGTTTTCTCAGTAGTGAAACATTTAAAAGACTATTAATAAAAAGTACCCCAAAATATGTGAAAATATAGAAATGGTATTCTATTATCACAGACTTATTTCATAGGCTCAAATTATAATGTCTACTTATTATAAAGTTGATCAATGATCAAAAGTCCGTTTTGATGTGGAATAAAGTGAGCATATAACAATTTAATTGTATGTGGTGTTATCATTACAGTTTCTAATAGCCACAAACATTTCTTTTTTGGTACTAAGAATTGAACTCAGAGCATTTTACCTCTGAGCTACACCCTCAGTCCACTTTATTTTTTACTTTGAAATAGGGTCTGGCTGGGATTCGGAGGATCTTGGTAAGTTTCTAAGGCTGACCTCAAACTTGTGATCCTCCTGTCTCAGCCTCAGAAGTACTGGGATTACAGGTGTGAGCCACCACACTCGGCACATATTTTAAAAAAGAATTCCAAACCAAATTTTTGTAAAGCTCTTCACATACTTCACTTGCATATAAAGCTGTAATGAACACAATTTGAAAACCACAAATGTGGGACAAGACTTTTAAATTTGCACTCCTCACATGTTTGGGTTTTGGAGAAATAACATCAGGACATCCCTGGAATGAAGGACAGGCAATATTCCACTTTCACCACTCCACATTGCTTCAACCAGAGCAGTTCTACTTTTATTTATTCTATATGATAGATATCCACTAACAGTTTTATTTGATAGGTGGCTTTCATTACTGTTATGGCAACATAGTATTGCATTCCTGGGGATTGGGAAAGAGTGGTGGGGAGCTCTATGATAAAACCAGTTTCTTGTGTTTGAAATGATTGCTTTTACCCAGTGTACTCATTATACAAATAAAAAAACTAAGTCTCATTTATGGAACCAATATGGTCCAAGATCACATAGTGCTTTAGGGTCAGAACCTGATTAGAACGATTGTCTGCTCAAAATTCTGCAAGTTCTCCCATCTTAGAATAAAAGCAAAATTCCATCTTCTTTATTCTATCATTACTTCTCTGACTTCTTCTATTTTTTGGCATGGCACTGGGGTTGTACCCAGGGGCATTCTACCGCTGAGCTATATCTCCAGCCCTTTTATATTTCGTTTTGAAATAGGATCTCACTAAGTTGCCAAGGATGTACTTGTACCTACAATTCTCCTATCTCAGTCTTCCAAGTACTAGAATTACAGGGATGCACCACTGCACTCAGCTTCTCCTACTAATCTTTACATCAATCTTGCCACCTCAGACACATTTGCCTAATTGTTACTTGCCTACTTTTTTGAACACATCAGGAATGTTCCTAACTTAGCCAGGAAAGCTCTTTCTGTTGGATATATTCTTCCTTCAAACAAGCTTATGGCTCAGTTCTTCCCCTCCTTCAAATATTTATTTAAATGGCACCTACTGAAATCTAACCACTCTATTTGAGATTTCACATCCAGAATCCTATATTTTCCCATTTCCATATAATTTATCATCTATATCTATATCTATCTATCTATCTATCTATCTATCTATCTATCTATCTATCTATACCTACCTTGCTTATTATTTGGATTTGTTTATTATTGTACTTCTTCCTCACTGGGATGTGAGCTCTAGAAAGTCAGATATTTTTATTGGTTCCTTCCTCTTCTGTATTCTAAATAACCAGAACAGTACTTGACACACAGTGAGTCCTCAATAAATATTTGTAGTTGAATGAAGTTCTACTATTTTTGTTCAGGTTATCACCTAAAGTCTCTCTCCAACTCTTTGTTCCTCTCTCCCCTACTCAATGTCTCCCTATTCCTTAGCACTTACTGAATTTTAAATACTGCATAATACATAAACCTCCACCTATTCTAATAGGCCATGAAGTCTCCATCCCATGTTGGGTTTTAATCACTGTGGCTTTCATATATGGCTTGGATACAGGATGGTAAATAGCTAAAATGCAATAGAAATGAGGTCTACTATGGTCTTCCTTTCTAAAACCAACTCCCAAAGCTCCTTCCTTTTTTCTAGAGTGAAGATATATACTTGACTAAGCAAATTAATAGGAGTTGTCATTTGTCCTCAGAAGGAGACTTCCCCACCCCCAAAAGTAGCCATTAAGTGTACAATGTAACTCTTTCCCTCATTCTGTAGGATCTTAGGGTGAATTTTGAAAGGAATAAAATCAAAGATTTTAAGATAAAGTCTTGCCTCATGCTCTTCATCCCTCACTCTGACTTTTGAACACATTGGGTGTGAGAAAACAAAATTTATGTCTGCATTTTGGTGATGATGTGCTTGTGCATGATAGACAAGTAAAGAAACCAGCAGATCCACATCTTTACTTGCTGGGAAAATCAAGAACAATCTGAAGTAGAGGTATTCACATCTACCCCTTACTCTGTGGCATGCTAATTTTGGTAGAGAGATTGGCATACATCTGAAGGGGTTGTCAGGAGGCATGACTGAAAGAAAACCAAATCATCTGGTTATTTGGAAGGCCAGCAAATGGAAAAAATGGAGGGGCCCAATATTTCTCACTAGTAGTGCAGAGGTAAGATTAGGGTTGGGATAGCAGAAGCCATGTTAGAGTACAAGATAGGGTATTGTATTTATTTTTCTTTCTTTTTTATTTTTTCTGTGTGTAGTACTCAGGATTAAACAGAGGGGTGTTTTACTTTTGAGCTACACTCCCATTATTTTTTTACTTTTAAATTTTGAAACAGAGCTTCGCTAAATTGCTGAGGCTGACCTCAAACCTACTATCCTCCTATCTCGGGTTCCCAAATACTGGGATTGCAAGTGTGTGCCACCATGCCCAGCTTATTTTTTGTCTTTCTTAATCATTGGTTGTGAGAGAAATCCTACCAGGTACTGGAAGGCAAGTGGTTCAATAGTGTTCTTAGGATTTTCCAGAGCCTTGGAAATATCCATGGAGAATGATTTCAGGGCTGCCATTTCAATGCAATAAATGGCTGAAATAGCGCTGGTAGCCCTTATACTTTTATCCTTTGATCAGATGCCCCTTATCTCCCTCATATACATGGACAATAATCTTTCTAGACCCGTACAACACATGAGGTACATTGGCTCCACTTTAACTTGAAAAGTAAGAGGACAAGAAAAAGAGATATACATCTACGTCTCTCAATCTCTCAAGTAGAGCATGACTATAGCCACCTTCCACTGTTGAGTTCCCTATCATGGCTGTGGGTATATTTATATTGAAATCCTCACTCTGCATCCCCAGAAATTCCATGATTATGCTTGTTCTCTTTCCTTTGGTGAGAAAAGACAGGGAGACTCCCATCAACTTTCTTTAATGTCTATTTCCAAACAATCCCTCTAGCTGTTCTCTTTTGTCCATTTCCCAGCAGTCACTGATCCATGAATTACTATTAATATGACTCACAAGGCTCTTGGAAAGAACTTCAGTTGGAGATGTATAGGGAGTGGATGTGTGGGTACAAGAGGTAGGCATTTTGGAAGCCAGGTTGAGGAATAATTTTTGGAAGATCCATAGAAAAAAAAAGCTTCACAATTTTTCCATCCCTAGCCCACTACAGGTCAAGTCCATTGATGTCAAAGTCAGGATTTATTTGAGATTTGAGACCAATTTTTTAGTTACAAGTTAGAACCAGTCCCTAACCATGATTTCTTTGGGATGACTTCAGGGCAGAAACCAAGCTTGAGTTGATAACTGACTAATACAGTAATATTCCCTTAATGAAGAACAAGAGTGTGTAAGTGGAGGTGGATATGCAGGGAACAAACTCTTCTGGTTAATTAAATATTATGGTTAATAGAAAGGTTTTTAAGCTCATTTTCCCACCATTCTTATTCTTGAGTCACGACACTTATGATCTTATTTACTCTTTCTGGAACACTATAAGGGAGTATTATTATCTCAGGCACTTGCTGATGGTGACATAACAAGTAATTGATGGCACTGAGACTCAACGTCTGTCTTTTGACTCCAAATCCAATTGTTATTGTTGTTTCTAAATCAGCTGTATCACTGCTGCTCCTCAAGGGCATGTTTGTTGCAGAAGAAATTGAAAAATAAGAATATAAGAAAAACTCTTAAAATAAGTTTGTCAAGACCACAGTGTAATCATGGACTCATAAAATGGCTACCATTTACTGACTTCCTATGTTCTAGGTCTTTTACACTAATTATTTTGAACACTCCTACTTTTTCAGAGGGGGAACTTATGGTTCAGAAATATTAACATACTGTATAATTTATTTGTTTTGTCTATTTTTGATTATCTGCCTCCAGGCAGTAGGTTGGTGGGTTGTAAACTCCATGAGGATAAGGATCTTAGAACAGTTCCTAGCATACAGTAAGTACGTCTTCCATCAAAACGTTTTTAAAGTTGGGTGCATTGGCACACACCTATAATCTCAGTACTTGGGAGGCTGAGATGGGAGGATCACAAGTTCAAGGCCAACTTCAGTAACTTAGTGAGATCTTCAAAATAGAAAATAAAATAGGGCTGGGGGTATAACTCAGTGGTAGAGCACCCTTGGATTCGATCCCTAGTACCGCAAACAAAAAAGTTTTTCATATTAATATTTTTATCTATCAGAGTTCTCCAGAGAAACGGAACCAATAAGAGAGATATATGATTTATTTTAAAGAATTAGATCACATGGTTATGAGGGCTGGCAAAGTCTGTAAGTAGGCAGTCAGGAATTGACACGAAGTTTTGTTTGTTTGATTTTGGTACTGGATATTGAACCCAGGAACATTCTACCTCTAAATTATATCCCCAGCCCTTTTAATTTTTGGAACAGGGTCTCATTAAGTTGCTAAGGCTGGCCTCAAACATGTGATTCTTCTGTCTCAGCCTCCTAAGTACTGAGATTACAGATGTGGGCCACCATGCCCGGCTGACACTATAGTCTTGACATAGAATTTCTTCTTCTTCAGGACATCACAGGTTTTGCTCACAAGATGTTAATTGATGAGATGAGACTCACATTTTTAAAGGTAATCGAAATCAACTGATTATAGATGTTAACCACACCTACAAAATACCCTAACCAGCAACACCTAGATTAGTTTTTGAATAAGTAGCCAGGTACTACTCTAGATATTTTGGCACATAAAATAAACCATCACAGTGTTCAAGACTATACAGTTAAATAAGTGGTAGTGCTGGGACTTGAATCCATGTCTCTAGGATTCTAAAGCCTATAATATTTCTAGCCTACCACAAGAATGTCTCACCTGGAACAAATTTTATTGATCATCTAATCCAACCCTGTCACTGTATGTGTGGGACTACTAGTGTGGGTTGGGTGGGGAAGGGGTAAGTCACAGGAACCTGCCACAATTCAAGTTAAAATTCCTAGAGTAGTGGGCCTTTTGTGATAATCTGTATTTTGCAAGGCCTATTCTGAATCCTTGGTGTTATGACTCAGGACTGGGAAAGACACTGAAAAGTATTCCATAGTCTGAGGTGAATGTGTACTGAGAGTGACTTCAGGTAATATTGTGGAGTAGATTTTGTGAAAAGTCACTGAAGTTTTATTTTCCTTTTTCTGTGCATTTAAAAGTTGATCACAAATACTTGATGCTACTGAACTGTGCACATTAAAGTGGTTAAAATGGTAAGTTTTATGCTTTGTGCATTTTGTGCAATAATAAAAGATTTTGAAAATTTGATCGGAGTGAAGATACAAACTTGAAATCATAAATCTAGTTATTTCATCAAGAGACTTATGTATTGGGTACTTAATATAGTCCAAAAATAACATAAAATATGAGGCAGTAAGTACTATAAAACAATTGAGGCCTATAAAAGTTAGATTAGTTTTCCCAGATGACATTGTTAGGAGAGAGGAAAGCCAGTGCTTGAACCCCAGTCACTGTCTTATCTCTCACTGCAGGACCATTTAAATCACATCATAAAGATTAATAATGATGGTAGTAATAAGGCATTATATATGGATGACCCCTATTCAAAGATCTTTTGAGGGAAAGGCTAGAGTCAACTTTTATTATTTATTTATTTATTGATTATATATCATTAATTATAATCATTTATTATATTAATCATTAATATATTAGCATAAATCTGTTTCTCAGACCCATTAAGTTACTTGTCAAACCCCTGAAAAGATGAAACATTGGACAGGAAAATATATTAGAGAACAACTCTAGGTTATAAAATGATCTAGAGGTCATATCTGATAGTGCCAACTTAGGGAGGGCTGGATAGTTAATATAGCAGCTAAATCCAACATTTCAGGATTCACAGAATGAAGGCTTTTGGCTTACTCTCTCAGCAGAAAGGAAAGAGCATTGGTTTAATATTCCAAAGGCCTGGTTTTTGGTTTCCATTCTGCATCTCCTAACTGAGTGGCCTTGGGTCAATTCTTTCTTCCTGTAGAGCATTACTTTTTCCATCTTAAGAAAAGAGGTAGTACTGGGGTGATTTTTAAACTTTTTGAATAATGAATCCCTTTGAAACTGTGTTAGATGCTGTAAATTCTCTTGCTGGAAAATGCACTTAAATGCCAATTTTTGCCTTCCATTCCAGATAGTCCACCAGGTTTCTATATTATGTCGATGGTCACCCCCCACCATACACACATAATTTTTTGTGAAGTGCCTCTGGATAAATTGACATTCTGATACCTAAATCTTAATGAGTGTGTTAGGTAAGTTTGCTGTCTCAGAAAAACAGAGACCCTTTGTCTGCTAGTAAAACGCCCTGAGAATCAGGTCAGTTGCTTTACTTGTTTGGAAACCTGGGCTTATCTTCGACATGCCCATAGCTACACCTGTAATTCAACTTAGTTGCCTCCTTTAGAATGGAACAATGGAAACAGGTTCTTTCCATCATTTGGCCAAGTAAAAAGATAAACTAACAAGCTAATGATACCTGGAGTTATCCCTTTCCTACAGGTATTAGTTGTTGTAGTGGCTGTTTTCTATTCTGGCTAGTGGGCACAGGAAACCAGTGGAGGTGGGTCGGCAAGAAATCAACTCAATTCCCTGGCTAAGAGGGACTCATGTCCATTAAACTGGATCTGTGGCAGTTAGAAAGATATGAATAGGAGAATGGACTTGGCAAATCAGGTTAAAACAAAAACAAAAATCAGATCTCTGTGTGGCAGTCCAGAACTTCTTAATTGCTATTATAACTTCTCTGGGTTTCTGTATCTTTAGTAAGGCAATAATTCCAAACTCTCCTATTGGTTGGCCAGGAATCCCCAAGCAAGGCTTCACTTCTTCCTGGGCCTCAGTGAGCTTCTCTGAATACTCAAAATTGAGATAGGCTGATTACCAAGCTGTGACAGTATAACATTTTAAATTCTTTTAAGTACTCTGCCTTTTTCATTCTCACTTTGGAATTCTGGAAGCACTGGTGTACAGGAGCTATAGAAACAGAGCCTGGCATACAGTGGGCATCAATTGTTTCTTGATTGAGTGAAATGAAAATAATAACAGCTAACAATTATTGAGCACTTATTGTGTGACAGGCTGGAGCAAAAATTATTTTGAGAGACCCAGAGAGAAAGGCTCCTGTCTGATTCGTCTTTATGCCCTTGAGGTCATCATCGAGGTCACATATCAAGTAATTAACAGAGCTGAGATTCAAACCCAGTATGTTTGGGTCCATAATTTACACTTTGAAATATCTACACTGGCTTGTCCTTCATAAAGGCCTGCTACTCATAGGTGCACTATAAATATTTGCAGAATTAAGCAGATTTGCATAGGTAAGCAGGTTAAGGCATTTTGTGTCCTGGCCCTGTGAAGATTTCATTAGGTAAACCAGCAGTTTCATATCACTTGAAGTCTTGGTTAGAGAATGTGCCAAAAGTGTAGAATAAATGAGTTCAGCTCCCAGTTCTAGAGTACACTGGCTTTGTGAGTCTTAAGTAGTCATCCTCTCTGATCTTCTATTTATTCATTTATCAAGTGCAGTGATTAACTGTAACCTCACAGGATTGTGAATATAATGAAATGGCAAAACTGAAAGCCTATGACACTCTGCTTAACAGATAAGGAGCCTAATTTGAAACCATGAGGTTTTCTTTGCTTCCCTGAGGATTGCAAAGCCAAGGCCCTGAAAAGGTGGGAGTTAACCTGTATAAATAGGAAGGAGACAAGGATAAAACATGAAGCAAGACAGCTAAGGAAACATGGATCGTGATCCTGGGAGGATGAATAGAGGATGGGAAAGTATTTCCTTCTGGTATTGTACCCACTGTGTTTCTCTGATTCAGAAGCTGGTTTCCAGTATTTTGAGCAGCTCATATCAGTTTTTTTTTTTTGGCTACTCAGTAGTCAAATAATCAAAATGTTCCTTTCTGTTTGAAATGCCGATGTTGCCATTTTATGAAGCCATTCCACATGTTTCTACCTGGGAGATAATGCAAGAAGCCAAAGGTCTTTCTTTTGGGCAAGGAAGGTTCAGTACTAGTTCAATTTTTTTCTTGCCATCACAGTGTCTGGCACAAATTTGCCCAATAATTATTTATTGAATAAATCAAATTATTACTTGTTTTCTTTTCAGGAGGGGCAACATGCCAAAGCAAAAATTATCTTCTCTTCAACTGCTTTGGCTAGTATTACTTAGTTACAGCCACCAACTTTGCCCTCTAGGAGCCACTGACAGAAGGCAGACAGATTGCCAAAGGACAAAAACACATGAACAAGCATTGAACAAACACAAATTAAGGACTCTCTGCAAGCCAAGGAATAAGTGCCTATTTCTTAGTCTTCACTTTATCTCTTCATGCACTTAGTACAGAGAGGTTGGCATTTCATAATCGAAATTCCTGGCAGCATTTTCCACGAGTCTGCTTTCACAGAGATGTGCAAATTAATTTAGTGAAAATGTAGCCTTTGGTTCATATACTGATGGAACATAAGACCTGCAAGGGCTTTTAACTTCAACCCCCTTCACTGTGATGAGCAAAAGAGTGGATAATTGTTCAAGATTGTAGTTACAAGGTAATCTGGGACTTGAACCTACAGCTTCACCATCAGTACAATTTCTCATCTATACTATTATATATTGATTTATAAATCACTATTATGGAGAGTGTATAAACTATACCCATGTATCAAGGCATAACAGCAGAGATCTTGATTTGGGGTGTGTGTGTGTGTGTATGTGTGTGTGTGTGTGTGTATGTTTGTGGTGCTGGAGATTGAATCAGGGACATTCTACCTCTGAGCTATACCCCTAGCCTTATTTTATTATTTTATTTGGAAAAAGAGTCTTGATAAGTTGCAGGGATCTCACTAAGTTGCTGTGGATGGTCTTTAGCCTGTGATACTACTGTTTCAGCCTCCCAAGTACTGGGATTACAGGTATTACTGGTTTGTTTTGCAATTTCTTTATTAACCAGGCTTATTACATTTGGTATTTACAACTACTATCTTGACAGTATCCCATAAAACATAATTTTTTTTCATTTCTCTGAACTAGAAATGTCTACCAAAACTTCCTATGAGTTCTATATCTGTACTATCCAGTATGGTAGGCACGAGCCTATGTAGCTTCTGAGCACTTGAATGGGAAACTAAATCTTTAATTACAGTTAATTTTAATTTATTTAAATTCAAATAGCCACAAGGAGATACTGCCTATCATATTGGGCAACAAAGCTATAAAATGAAAGCAAGTATTTCTGCTTTTCCTCCCTTCTCATAGATAAGGTTAGAAGTGATAGACTTCTGTCAATCTAGAATGGCAGAAAGAACTTTAGGGTCAGACAGACTTGAGTTCAGACCTTGGAGATATTACTCATTAGCTGCCTTCCTTTAAGAAATTACCTTTAGACTCCAGATGAAGAAGAAGAAACCTTAGGTGAGCAAAGAAGTTGACTTAACAGAAGGTGATGGTGGGAGGAAGGACACCCTAATGCACATGATGTACTTTCATAAACATATCAAAGTCAATCACTAAACTGAACCTGAGAAGGAGGGAGGGCGAGAGAGTGGGGCAGGAACTGGGGAAGGGTTAAATGAGAAATGTGTGCATGTATGCCTTTATCAGCTTGTACCAAACAAAGATGTATAATTACAATGCACCAATTAAAAAAAGAAATTCCCTTTAGAGGGAAAGGGGAGGTTTGGGAAAGTAAACACCAAATAATTTCATGTGAATTGTATTGCTACGAATCTCACTATCATATAGTTACAATAAAAAATTACAGAATGGGAGTTGTGGCACATGCCTGTAATCTCAGTACTTGGAAGGCTGAAACAGGAGGATTGCAAGTTTGAGGTCAGCCTTGGCAAATTAGCAAGGCCCTCAGCAACTTAGCGAGACCCTGTTTCAAAATAAGAAAGAAAATAGAGATGGGATATAGCTCAAAAGTAAAACATCCCTGGCTTCAATCCCCAATAACACACACACACACACACACACACACACACACACATTCTCCTTTTATAACTTGGAAACTTAATTTCTTCCTCTGTAAAATGTGAAAAGTAGTCCCTAACCTCAAAGAATTTTGAAGTTGGACAGTATGAGGGTTGTCTAGCACAGGGCTTGGCAGGGTATGTGAATTTTTTCTTTCTCTTCTTTTATCAAAGGCCATCAGTGAACCAGGGCAGGGAGTACTGGTGGCTACAAGAATAGCCTTGGGGGTAAATGAGTCCCAAGGAACAAAAGGGCACATGATGATAGGCAGGGTAGAGATGGAGGGTTAAAGGTAGAGAATTAGCCAGAGGCAAGTTTCCAGTTTTCAGGCAGATCTGCACTAGAGGAAGTGCCTGCAGCAAAGGGAAGTTAAGGGGTGAGGCAAGTGAAGAAGCTGGACTTAGGAGTCCAGAAACCTGAGTTCCAGACCCCAAGCAAATCCTTGACCTTCTCCCAGCCACAGAAACATCATCCAGAAAATAGGATGCGAGTGTGCAATGGTAGTTGAGGAAAAGGAGTCACTAAAGTATATAATTTCTAAAATTTGTCTGGTCTTCCAGCTAACTCAGTTTGTTCCATCCATAAAAATATCAATTGTCTTGACTTTTATTTTTATTCTTTCATCGAGTCATTGTAATTATACATCATAGTGAGGTTCAAAGTGATACAACTCAGCATAATATTCTCTAATTCTTCCAATTTTCCTGAAAATGACATAATTTTTTTTCTTCTTTGGGGATGGATAGAACTCTATTGTGTATATATATTACATTTTCTTTATTCATTCATCTGATGTCAGACACCGAGGCTGTTTCCATAATTTGGCTATGGTGAATTGTGTTGCTATAAACAGGGATATGCATGTATCATTAGAGTATTCTGACTTTAATTATTTTGGAAAGACACTGAGAAGTGGTATAGTTGTGTCATACGGTGGTTCCATTCCTAGTCTTTTGAGGAACCTCCATGCTAATCTCCATAGTGGTAGAGAATTCTTCAATAAGGCCCCCAAAGCTCAGGAAAAAGAATCAAGAATTTATAGATGGGATGTCATAAAACAAAAAACTGTGCAGGAAAAGAAACAACAACAAAAAAAGTCTGAAGAGAGAGCCCATAATGGAAGAAAACTTTCAGCAATTATTCCTTTGATAAAAGACTAATATCTGGACTATATAATGAACTCAAGCTGGGTAAGATGGCACATCCCTGTGATCCCAATACTTGGGATGCTGAGACAGGAGGATTGCAGTTTGAGGCTAGCTACAGCAACTTAGTGAGACTCTCTACAACCATAGCGAGACCCTCTTTCAAAACAAAATAAAAAAAAAGATCTAAGGATGTAGCTTGGAGATGGAACACTCCTGAGTTCAATCCCCAGTACTTCACATGCACAAAAAAGAATACTGAACACCAAAAATACCTTTACCTTTAAGGCCCAACCCTACCATCTGGCCTCAGAGTGGGTCTTACCAGCCTTACCTCTCCCCCTTACCATCATACTCTCCTCTTTAGTCTCCTTTGGATTTAGTTATTCCATCTTCCTAAAGCCTGGACCCTATCAGGCCTACCTTAAAATTCACCTCCTTCAGAAAGCTTCGCCTGATTCACCAGAAAAAAAAATAAATTGGTAGCACTTCTTTTTTAAAGGAAGAAAATGAAGTACATCAGGTGCATAAAACAAAATTGGACAGATCAGAACTTCGGGTAAATTACTTAATTGTCCAGGGCCTCAGTCTCCTCAATGTTAAAACAAGGATATTAGCACCTATGTTTAAGGACTGTTTTGAAGATTAAATGAGAGAATAAATGTGTCATCACTTTGTAATCTGTGAAGAGCAGTACACCTAGGAGAAATTACCAAATGAACTTTTATTACATTTTACTTAGACCTCCAGGGAGCTATTACTTGTCTGCTGTTTTAGAGTCAGATATTGACCTGTCTGTATCCATCCTCAGATTGTGACCTCCTGGAGGATCCAGACTGTATCTTAGTTGTATCTTCAGTCCCAAGGGCAGTGCCTGACACAGAGCAGATACAAAATCATCCTGCAACAAACCATTTAACCCCCACAAAGCTAAATCTCAAAACCAATGATACCATTTTCAATTTATAATTTAGTCAGAGACTACACTTTTCTTTCTGGGCAAAAACTACTAATATTGTTCATTTTGTCCTGGCTGCCAGGAAGCTTGAGATACAGCAGTAATGTCTGAAGTATTAGTGAAAATAAAATTTTCCTTGGCCTTTTATTATTTCTATTCAATACATACCATGCATTTCAAGTGTTTTGTATGTAAAGTGCAACAGATCTTTTGTGAAACTGAATAGTGAATATGTGCTTGGGCACTAGGATGAGACATACCAGATTCACATCCTGTTTTCCAATTTCCAGACTTGATGAGTTTGGACAAGTTATTTCATTCCTTTGAGAATTATTTTCCTTCATCACAAAATGGTGATAAAATTTATTCCTCATAGTGATGTAAAATTAAATGAGGTAATATGCAATTTCTAGCACTCCATTAGCAATCAGCAATCAGTTGATATAAAAATATATACATATATAGCTTCTTTGCCTGTCTTTTCTCTGAGAGGTAAGTAATAGTCAATCTAAACATCTGTAATTAAATCCTTTTATTTTGCTGCTTCTCATTTCTGGAACCAAAGCCAAAGCCAGTAGCTATTCACCATAATAAGGAAATGCAGCAACTCAGCTCACATGTCTCCTTCAGGACATTAAAGTAGAGTTTGACAAACTTCAACCCAAGGGACAAAGCCCATATATTGAGTGGTCTTTAAAATTTTCAAGAAAAAGGAGGAGAAAGAGAAAGAATAACAGCAGCAGAAGTAACAGCATCAATCACCTGTTGCCTGCAGTCTAAAGTATTTCCTATTTGGTCTTCTGTAGAAAAAAAGGTTGGTGACCACTGACCTAGAGGAAGAGCCATTCCACTCTTGCCCAAGACAGGGAAAAACATGGTGTACTACTAGAATGAGACTCTGGAGTTCAAAGGCCTGGAATCTTGCCCAGCAGCAGTTACCTCAGCTTTACAGGCCAGAGTCATGGCAAGGGTCAAATGGAATAATGTATCTGAACCTCAGTGTGTCCCTTTCCTTTCCCTTTTATTTTTTTATGTAAATGGATGAGTGTTTATAAATCTGGGGTTCATGACTCAAAGGATGTCAAATTTTGTTCTCCCTTTCTCAACCATGTTTCCTTTTGTGGGCAGTGTAGCTTCTATTACTGGAGTACCACATAGCCCATTGGGCCCCAGTAAGAACTTAATACACCCTTGCTTATTGCTTTGGCCTCGAGTGAACGAATGCCCAAGAGAGACCCCCCTTCTGTTTGGTTTCCCCGTTTCCTAGTTTCATGAGACTGTAGGCTGGCTTGATTATTCTAATCACCATCATCATTTCGGGCATTTATTATGTGCTTGCTGCATATCAACTGGTATACAGTTAGATGCTCTCCTTGATTTATGTCTAATCTTTGGATAACCCTGTATAGCACAAAAAATATTCTCTCATATTCTAATAGACGAGGACACTGAGGCTCTGAGAAGTTCGATCACAGTTGGTAGTTGGTTCAAGCTTAGGCACTATACCCCATTTCCGCCTTATATTATCCTTTAATAGGTAGTTAGGAAAGGCTTCTTGGGAGCCTAAAGTTGGGACAGGAGGAATGGTAGACCTAGAGTTCTCTGACCTTCATGACCAAGATGAATTTGAAATGGGAGATTTGGGGTGTCAGGTAAAAAAACAAGGTAGACTTCTGAAAACAGATAGCTGCTGTTGTTTTTTCTGCAACAGGGAAAGAGAGAATGACTTATGGACCCTTGGAAGCACCTGAATAAAGAATATGTTGTCCCATTAATATAGCCTGTACAGTCACAGTTTACTTCCCTATCAATTATCTAATTTTGGTGCTCTACTCAGATTTTTTAAGAGTACAGGACAGAAGTTCACATCATAAACAGGAGATCCACATCATAGAAAGGAGTCTAATGCCTGGTTTTGGTGACACAATAGGTCTGTGCAAGACCATGGGTTTGATTCCCTCATTGCTTTAGTCAATTTTTAGTTACTATGACCAATATACCTGATAAGAACATCTTAGAGGAGGAGATTTAGGGTTATGGTTTCATAGGATTCAGTCCATTGTAGGCTGGGTCCATTGCTCCTGAGCCTGATTTGAGGCAGAAGGTGGTGGAAGATGTGGCAGAGGAAAGCTACAGCTGCTCAGTTCATGAGTTTATGGCAGGAATGAGAGGAGAGAGAGAGAGAGAGAGAGAGAGAGAGACTAAAATACCCACTTTTCAACCTTGTTGCCTTGGGGCCATGCTTTCAACATCTTTTAAAGAACATTTTGGATCAAAACCATAACACTCATCTTTCTGCTCACTAGCTTGCACTCCTACCAGTACCAGTACCTTGTGTATATTCCACAAGCAATTGCCATACAGTGTTACATGAGAGAAAATGAAAGGAGTAGGCAGCCTGAGTAGGCAGAACAAGTACCTCACCTTCTTTCTAAGGAAAGCACATCATTCCAGTAAGCAAATTCCTGTGTCCATCTCAGTTACTTGCTATGGACTTCCAATATTTGGCTTCCATCATGGACCTGGGCAGGAGGAGTGCCGGAGGAAATGGTAGGGGAGGAGAGCAAGACATGCTATCAGGGGAAGGAAGCTTTCAGACAATGATTGGTAAACTATGACTGCCATTTGGGCCAGCTTGGCAAATACCCACTAAGAGTATCCTCTAGGTCAGACTCTGGATCCAGAGATAAATTCAAACTTACTCTACCTTCAGGGAGCTTTCAGTCTGGTGGGCATTGCTCCTAATACTGCACAGAGTAGCTAAGTTGCAGCAGAGGCAGTGTGACGGTACAGCCGTCTGTAGGTAAGGTCACCATTCACATATCAATTCCCATTGTCCTTACCCGATGGACAAGTCTGAAAGCCATTATAGTAATAATAGTGCTAATGATAACAACAAACCATTATAGTAATAATAGTGCTAATGACAACAATAACAATAATAACATTTGTACTAGGCACCTACTGAAGCATAGTCATATATCAACTAATTTAATACCATGGCAATTCTATGTAAAATGTACATGATTTTTTAAAGTTTCTTAGATAGGGGAACTAAAATGCAAGGAAGACCTCAGAAGACTGCAAAGGAGCTTAGTCAGGTTGATTCTACAAACATTGAGCATCTCCTTTGTGCTAAATCCTCTGCTGGTGCTGGAAATATAAAGTACCATGGGAATACATAATCCCAGTTATGTGAAAGAGCAAGAAAGAAAACAATTGACAGTTTTATATATAGGTATATATACATATATACTGTGTCTGCTACATGTCAGGTATTGTGCTAGGCACAGGGGTTAGAAGGTGTACAATGCAGGGAGAGGGGCTGTGGAGTCTCACCCTGAAGAGTGGCAGAGGGAATAACTTAAAATGTCTTGGAGAAGTTGATCCTTTGGGCAATTGCTACCCCTCAGATATATACAGGAGACTAGCCCAGGCTCCTCTTTCCTCACTAAGTAGCCAGATCCCTCACCCATCCTGCCTGGCTCCAAAAAGCCCCAGTTAATTTTTTTCTTAGACTTAGGTCAAGATTGAGGGGCTTTCTGCCCATATGGAGGTCAGAGCAATCAGCCCTAGAAGCCACCCTCTGATTCCCCTCCTGAAGCACTAGGTACAACGTGCCTATCTGGTTTGCCTTTAAAATATTCTGAAAGATGTCTAAATAAGAAGGAAAGACCTGGCATCTCACAGCAGTGCCTGTCTCATTGTCTCCATGGGGAGTACCTTCAGACAGCTCTTGCCCGGAAGTTTTGTCTGCAACATTTTTCTATCCTTTCATTATATCCATATTTATTACAAGGGCATAAGCAGTGTCTGAGAATCTGTCTGCTTAGCACAGCAGTGAGACTTTTTTACATTCAGGACAAAATTTGTGTGTGTATTTTTTTTCTTTTTACAAAATAACACTTAGCAAGAATGTGTGCTTATGTATATATACATGGGAGTATGGGGAGGAGGATACTTTTGTACATGAGTGCATGTAGAAAACTGTGTGTGCTTACGTGTGTGTGTGTGTGTGTGTGTGTGTGTGTGTGTGAATAAGGGCTATTTTAGATATCTAAAAGACTTCTTGCAAATTTCCCAAAGGGCTGAGTTCTGTAAAACTGTCTTTACTTTAACTGCACCAATAAAAAGATCATGAATGATGGTGCTGAGATGATTGCATTCATGTAAATTATTTTTTGACAAGTGGATTAGTAATAATAAGTGCAAGGGGATGGAGTTGTGGCACAGTGGTAGAGCACTTGTATACTATATGCAAGGCCCTGGGTTTGGTCTCCAGCATCACAAATAAAATTTTTGATTTGGGGGCTAGGAATGTAGCTCAATAATGTAGCACTTACATAATCTACAGCATCACCACCAAAAAATTCAAAATAGTAAGTGAAAATTTTCACCCCTAATATAAGCGAACCAGGTGTAACAAACTCTATAGATTACCTCATTCCATTTTCAGAATAGTCCTGTCCAAAGACACCTTTTTACCTACATGAAGAAACTGAGGGTCAGAGGGATCATGTCTTTTGTTCAAGATTGTACAGCTTAGTAGTGGCAAAGCCAGGATTGCAACCCAGGATTTTGGTATCAGGAATCTCCTTGTAACCATTACGTTCTTCTGGAGTCAAACAAAACTTGAGCACAATAGAGTATCTTACTGAGGATGACAAAGACCCAGAATGTGGAGTTTTTAATTAATGTGGAAGGCCTTGGAAACCACTGATAGTCTTGAGCACTGGAGTTCATAGAAACAGATCCTGTGAGAGTATGGATTTCTAGAAGACACAGGCAGCACATTTAGATCAAGTGTTTGTGTATTTATTGTACTGCTTTGTGTGATCTAACCAAGAACATGAGGAGAAAATTGGACTTTGCTGAGACCCATGACCTTTTCAAAAGTCATGGCAGCCAGTTCCAGGGAGGTGCTGACATGGGAGGAGGACACAGGATTTTAGCTTTCACAAAAAGTTCCAGGTAAACCTGCTATAGTTGCCTAGAAGCTAATTGCCAAATTACTTGACCTTTAGGAGCCTCCAGAGGCTCTGACCATATTTCCCTATTTTAACTCTCTAGATCTTACTCTAGTTCTGCTTACTAAATGTGTGAATTCCTTAACTTTTCTGAGCTTCTGGAAGCCAATTGTTCTATTATTTACTCTTAACCCCCAACCCTACAAAATTCAGATCTGAAACACAGGAAAACATCACAGGAAATACAAAAGGGTATGGCAGAGTCAATTAAAAAAAATAAGTAATTCAGCCAAGCATGGTGCTTCATGCCTGTAATCCAATATTTGGGAGGCTGAGACAGGAGGATCACAGGTTCCAGACCAGCCTTGGCAACTTAATAAAAAGGGCTTGGTGTGTATCTCAGAAAGAGAATGCCCCTGGGTTCAGTTCCCTGCCCACAGCACCAAAACAAGTAATTTTAGCTCATTATAACAAGTCATATAACATAGAGATATGTAACAAAAAGTTAATTATTTGCCTCACAGCCTTCTGTCATCCCATTTTCAGGAAGTAAGTGATATTATAAGTTTGGCATGATTTCTTCCACATCCTTCTCCATGCTTCTACAAACTTATTTAAACTTATGCACATATGTAAAGTTGGAGGGGTTTTTATAGGCAAAAAGGCATTATGTTATGCACATGCTTTTACAACATTTTCTCATTTTACCTTCAGATGGAAAACAGTAATTTGTTTTGTTCATTTAACATTAGACACATTGTGTATTTTGCTCCAAGTCTGCAACCATTGAGAAGACTAACATGGATACATAAAAATAACAGTCTATTGGATAGAAAAAAGCTAAATTGATTAAGGCCACCAAACCTTTTTTCTGTCATAAGTTGCAAATATATTCCCAATTTTCTTTTTGTAATTTGACTTTGATAGTGCTGTCTTTTGCTAGAGAAAACATGTCATCTCAGAGTGAAGGAGATCTTTTTTTTTTTTTTTTTTTTTTTGCGGTACTGGGGATTGAACTCAGGGACATTCTACCTCTGAGCTATACCCCCAACCTGTTTTTTATTCTTTATTTTGAAACCGAGTCTCACTAAGTTGCGGAGTGCCTCACAGGTAGCTGAGGCTGGCCGCGAACCCGGATCCTTCGGTCTCAGCCTCCCGAATACTGGGATTGAAGGAGATCTTAAACAAGACAGAAAACTCAGATGGCATGAGGAAAAAGATAGGCATGACTGAGTGCCTTGAATAAAAAAAAATCTAAGTTTTTAACAGGAGCTCTTTCTAGTCAAAGAAAAGCTTAATACATGGAAGAAGAAGTTGAAGAAGACTAGAAACCAGGAGAAGAAATAGAAGTATTCAATAAGCATTCAAGTAGCTGCAGGAAGGACAGTTTGACCTGAAATTGAGAATTTACACCTAGAATTTATCAAGAAATGAAAGACAGTCTGTCTGAAGGACATAGGTGATAATGACTTATTGTGTAAATGAAAGGGAAGGACTAGAAAAATGACCCTCCCTAGAGAAATCCAAGTTTTCATGTAATCAATAGAAGTTCTGAGAGTGATGGGAAAAAGGGGCTGGAGGAAGGAGCCAGACAGATGGTCTTAGACCACAAACCTGCCAGCAAGATTATATCCAAGGTGGTGGGTCTCTGAGGGTTTCCTCTAATTGTGATCAAGAGCTTCACAGCCTAATTACCTCCTGTAATCTATCAAAAACTCTTCACCTTTGCTTATCACCTCAGGCTCCTGGGCCAGATGCCCTAATTTAGGAGATTTTGTGATCACTTTGTCAGTAGTATGACCAAAAAGTTTTGGATTCTTACAGTGAGATTATACAATGAGTTCCTGGAACTCATTAGTTGTGTGACTTTGGGCAAGTCATTTTCCAACTCTGAGTTTCAGTTTCCTTATTAGGAAAAAAAGTGGTAAATACTGCCATGGAAGGTTTTTCAGGAAGAAAAGAATCAGATAAGTAATGTATGTGAATAGGCTTCCAGGATTCCAATGGCCAATACAATATAGATTATTACTGTGATGCCAGCTTAGGCAGATAAATAGTCTGAAGTAATATAGGCATGCCAAGCAGTAGCTTTCCACTACTGTCAGTGTCTCCAGAACATTTTAGATAGAAGAGGAGAGACCATGTGTGTGTGGCTGAATGGGCTCAGAGAAGGTCCTGAAGCTTCTGGAGTCCATCTGCTACTAACTTAATGGCCCTCTATCCCTCCAACTTGTAGAATGGATGGCCCAGAGCCTGGTGAGACATAATGACTGATGTTTAATAATAATTTAGTATCATCAGACAATTTTTAATTTAAGTCCCAAGTAGGAAGTGTGTAATGTTATTATTGCCAAAGCTAAAGAAGAAAGTAACCCTGGAGTTCCAGGAAGTTCCAACAGACATCATGGCTCTGCTACCTACTGTCTGTGAGATGTTGGGTAATATACTTATCTCACAGAAGCTTTTTTGAGGATCAAATGAATTAATATTCATTAATATTAATCAAAGTGTTAATTAATATTATCAAAGTGTTAAAATGTTGACTAATATATAGTATTATGTAAGTATTACTTAATAATAATAATATAATAATAATAATAATAATAATAATAATAATAATAATAATAATAAAAACCCAAGCAATTTTCTTAATAGGGCACTTAAGGTTTTCCTCATAATCAGGACCTTATCTAGCTCTCTGGGCTCTATTTTTTTTTCTGCTGTTTTCTCTTAAAAGTTTCTTTCCTAAGAATAGAATAGGTGCCATATTGCCTAATCCTACTAGGTGACTGTATGTCTCTTTGCCTTAGCTTTGGCCTGCAATGCCCTTCATATCATATTTATTCTGAAAATTTCTCTTCTCCTTTCAAAAGTCATCTCAGGCTTCATCTCATCCAGAAAGTCTTTCCTAACTACTGCCACAACATGTCTCCATCCCCTTGAATGAGGCATTCATTTTTTGCACAATCTCTGGAATTTGTACGTATTTCTAGAATATATTTCACCATGGGTACTTAAATTACGTTTTTACAGGACTGTTTCCCAGAGGTATACCAGGAAATCTTCAATACAGAAGCCATAATATTTGTGTGTGGCATTGGGGATTGAACTCAGGGGCTTTCTACTCCAAACTACATACTTATCCCTATTTTATTTTTTATTTTGAAACAGGGTTTTGCTAGGCTGCTGAGTCTCACAAAGTTGCCAAGGCTGACTTTGAAAGAGCAATCCTCCCGTCTCAGTCTCCAAAGTACTGGGATTATAGGCATGAGCCACCATTCCAAGCAGAAGTCATCTCTTATTCATTGTTTTTTTCTTCCCCCAGTCTGAGCCCATAGCTTGGCATAAGGTAGGAACTCCATGAATCTTGGCTAACCAGATTTGAATGAAGTACACTTGTTTAATGGTACTGGGGATTGAATCCAGGACTTTAAACACGCCAAGGAAGCATACTATCACCAAGTTACATTCCCCATCCCTTTTTTATTTATTTATTTTTTTAATTTTTATTTTTTGCAGTACTGGGGATTGAACTCAGGGGCATTCTACCTCCGAGCTACACCCCAGCCCTATTTTTTATTCTTTATTTTGAAACCGGGTCTCGTTAAGTTGTGGAGTGCCTCACTAGGTAGCTGAGGCTGGTCTCGAACCCGGGTCCTCCTGTCTCAGCCTCCCGAATGCTGGAATTACAAGCATGCGCCACCACACCTGGCTCCCCCATCCCTTTTTTATTTTGAGAAGGAGTCTTACTAAATTGTTCAGGGTGGCCTTGAAATTGGGATTCTCCTGCCTCAACCTCTTGACTAGCTGGAATTACAGGTCTGTGCCACCAAGTCTGGCTGCAATGCAATTTTAATAACTACTAAACTTGTACTCTCCTTGCAACAACTTGATATAATTATAGACACTACTGTTAGCCCTACTTTATGAAAGAGGAATCCAAGGATGAGACAAACAAGGGTGAATCAAGGTCTCATCAAGATAATGAGTAACAGATCTTGGTCTTAATCCCAGAACTTCTTACTCTAAACACAGTGCTTTTTTCATTACAACACTTTTGTTGACCACCTGGATATTTTATTGAGCATTTGCTATTTTCCAGGCACCGAGCTATACCCATAACACAGGTTATCCCATTTAATCCCCTCAATAATCCTTACCAGTCCTATTTTATCATTTGACTTTGAAACAGGGCTTCACTAAGTTTCTGAGGCTGTCCTTGAACTTGCAATCCTCCAGTCTCAGTGTAACAAGTACTGAGATCACAGGTATGTGCCACCATGCACAGCTAGGCTTACCTCATTCTGATACACATTTATGGCTGAGGAAATTGAGATAAGGAGAGGTGCAGTAATTTCCCCAAACTCATTATAACTTTATGTCTAGAGCTTTTAGCTATAATTCACTACCTAATCTCCAGTGAAACTCACAGAAGAATTTCTAAGATTTTACTACTATCAAATGGGGTTTTGAACCCAGGTCCTGATGCCTCTGAAGATCTGCCTTTTTTACCACAACATGTGCCTATATACATGGTCAAAAAAGAAAGACCTATGTTTAGGTTGGGTCCTTCTGAGGATTTGGGAGTTTTGCTATTCAGCTTAGTATGCAGAGCATGCTGTTCCTTGTGGTGTGAAATGTTGAGGGGATGTGGAAATGGAGAGGTAGGCTGAAGTCCATGCCTTGTCTCCTATCTTCAGGTGAGCTTTTGTTGCCTATCTTGATGCAAAAAGAAAGGCAGACAGAAGGGACAATGAGGTTGGGGAAAATAAGTAACTAAAACAATGCACCAGCCACACAAGCTTTCAGCAAGGCAATGATTTCATTGTGTGCTTGCCCAGCAATAATCATCCTAGGCAAATATTTATTTAACAGGAAAGAACAAGAGAGTTTATCATTTTGATTTTATTTATTTGCTGCAGTCATTGGAAGTTGCCCATCTTTGGATTGGCATCGATAAATAAAATGTATCATATGATCTCTCAGAATTATTAGCAAGGGTGCACCAATCACAGCTGCCTCTGGGTGACTAAGAACAATGCATAAACACAGCAATTGAGCAAGGCAAAGAGTAGGATTCAGGAGTTTCCTGGTTAGGAGAGCACTTGTTAAGTAGGCAAAGGGGGGCCCTTTTGATATAAATGTGTGGTAGACACAGAGCCAGCCAACCCCAGTGGTTCAAGAGACATCTCTCAATAATTAAAAAAAGTCTGAAATTATCTCAGGTCTACAGATCTCCCCCTAACAACCTGATCTATCTTACTGGGAGACAGAAGAATGAGTTGAAACATTTATGCTATAAGGCATTGATAGTTTGTATTTCCTAAGTGAGCTAAGGATACAACTGCTTGCTTTTTGGTTTGAGAGCATGGGGCATGCAGGAGAGTTGTCCAGGGGGTCCAATTTCCACTCTTGAAAACTGAGCCTATGGCAGAAGATCGATTAGAAACAAGGATCTTTGACTCCAAGTCTAGTGTTCTGACCAGTTTACCTTAGCTAGTTCTATTTATCGATATTATCTATGTATGAAGGCAGACAGGATTTGTATGTTTGAGAAGGTTCCTAACACGTCTGTGACCAGAAATTCCAGAGAAAAATGGGAGGTAGCTTTTCCAATCAGTGTTTCCAAATAGACTACAGGTATAGAAAAAAATAATGAATTTTTAATCAGAAGACCCAGTTTTAAATCTCATCTTTCCATTATTTAGGTGATCTTGGAAAAGGTCCATTACTTTTATGAATCTTATTTTTCCCATCTGTAAAATGAGGAGACTAGAATCTGCCTATGTGCAAAAGGATGAAGATCACCTAAAATATGGAGAAACACTGTAGATATGGCTAAGGACTATGAAAATCCTTCCTATACCATTCTCCCAACATTCACTGACCTCCAAAGGATTTGGGTTTTGCCCTTTAAATGGTTTTCATTTTGTGACTCAAACCATTTCTTCAATATGTACTTCTCATACATTATGCTAGGTGCTATGAGACACAAACAGATGTGCCTTGACTGAGACAAGAGGCATCTGAATAAATAAGCAACAAATAAGAAATGTCAAATGAATGATGACTAGAGCTACAACCATTGAGCTAGAGGCCAATAGTGAGGAGACCTCTTTCTCTAAAGCAACCTTTGAGTGAATCTCACCTGGATCATTGTTTAATTCCCTCCAATTAGTGCTGCCTTTCCTCCCCACCTCTGCCACACTCTATCCATCATACATGCGATCAGAAGATACTTCAAGTTCTTCTGCTTGACAGTCCAAGGTCTTTCTATTCTGGCAACAATGATTTTTTTTCTCTCCTCAGTCCTCAGATTCAACCACCCATAATCCTCAAAGCCTTGTTTTCTTACAGAGTCCACTCTCCCTGTTATTGTTTCCCACTCTTTTTATCATGAGATGCTGGCAAGAGAAGGAAATTAAAGGAGTAAGAATAGGGAAAGAAGAATTGAAATTATCTTTGTTTGCTGATGACATGATCCTATACTTAGAAAACCCAAAAAATTCTACCAGAAGATTTCTAGAGCTGATAAACAGATTCAGCATAGTAGCTGGATTCAAGATCAACCTACAAAATTCATTAGCATTTCTATACACCACTCATGAATCCACTGAAAAATAAATTCAGAAAATAATTCCATTCATGAAAGTTTCAAAATATATTTGGGGATAAATTTATCCAAGGAGGTAAAATACCTCTATAATAAAAATTATAAAGCACTAAAGAAAGAAATGGAAGATTTTAGAGGATAGAGCTGTCATGCAGTTGGACAGGTAAAATAAATATAATAAAAATATAATAAAAAGTAGAATAAATATAATCAATATAGTCAAAATAATCATTATACCAAAAGCAATCGACAGATTCAATGAAATCTCTATTAAAATAGCAATGCCATTCTTCACTGTCCTTGAGAATTCAGTCCTAAAATTCATATGGAAAAAAAGACTCAGAATAACCAAATAAATTTTCAACAATAAGAATCATGCAGGAAGCATCACAATATGTGATTTCAAATTATACTACGGAGTTATAGTAATAAAGAACAGCATGGTGTTGACACAAAAACAGACGTATAGACCAGTGGAACAAAATAGAAGACTCAGAAACAAATCCTCATATTTATAGCCAGTTGATTTTTGACACAGATGCCAAAAGCATAAGATAGAGAAAAGATAGCCTTTTCAAAAATGGTATTGGGAAAACTGGTTATCTACTTGTAGAAAAATGAAATGAAACCCCAACCTCTCACCCTACAAAAGCAGAAACTCAAAATGGATCAAAGACACAGAAATTAGACCAGAAACTTTGCAATTACTAGAAGAGCACATAGGGTCAACACTTCAACATATAGATACTAGTAGAAACTTCCTCAATAGGATCTCAAAGCTCAGGAGATTAAAATGATAATTAATAAATGGGGTGACATTAAATTAAAAAGCTTCTGTGCAGCAAAGGAAACATTTAAGAGTCTAAAGAGAGAGCCTAAAAAATGAGAAATCTTTGCCAGCAACTCTTCTGATAAAGGATTAATATTTAGAATATACAAAGAGCTTTAAAAACTTAACACTAAAGATAACCCAATAAAAACAGGTAATCAAACTGAATAAACACTCCTCAAAAGAAGAAATACAAATGTCCAATAAATATAAGAAAAATTATTACCTATCATGGAAATGCATATCAAAAATACACTGAGATTCTCTCTAATTCCATTTAGAATGACAGTCACTAAGAATAGCAGAGCATTGTAGTACATGCCGGTAATCCCAGTACTTATGAGGCTGAGACAGGAGGATTACACATTTAAGACCAGCCTTAGCAACTTAACAAAACCCTCATCAACTTAGTGAGACCATCTTTCAAAATAAAAAAATTAAATAGCGCTGAGGTATAGCTCAGAGATAGAATGCCTCTGAGTTCAATCCCAGTAACCCAACCCCCACATACAAAAATACAAACAATAATACATTCTGATAAGAATGTATTATACACTGTTGGTAGGACTGCAAACTGGTATGACTGCAATGGACATCAGTGTGGCAGTTTCTCAGAAGTCTAGGAATGGAACCACCATATGACCCAACTATACCATTCCTGGGGATCTTTCCAAAAGAAATGAAGTCAGAATATTATAGAGATACATGCATATCCATGTTTATAGCAGCACAATTCACAATATACAAACTATGGAGCCAACCTTGGTGTCCATCAACAGATGAATGAATAAACACACAATGGACTTTTACTCAGCCATATGCAGGAAAAAAATTATATCATTTGCAGGAAAATAGATAAAATTAGAGAATATTATGCTCAGTGAGATTAGCCAGTCTCAGAAAGGGAATAGTTGCATGTTTTCTCTCATCTATTGAAGCTAGAGTGAAATTGGATCACAAAAGAGACCTCATATAAAGGAGTAGAGACTACAATGGAATGATAAGAGGGGGTGTAGGGGAGAGAAGAGGGGGATAGAGACATAATGAGGACCATGGTTTAAATAATGATATTTACATATATTAAATTATCAATGCCAATCTCAATGACATGTATGGGGAAGGGGAGGGAGTGAGGTGGTATGTGTGTGTGTGTGTGGGGGAACATACCAAGTGTTGTGCGCATGCATATTCCTATCACTCTATACTTCACCATGATGTATAATTACAGTGCACTATAAAAGAATTAAAGTGAGCTTAAAAAGAAAGTATGAGCACATATTTCAGTATTCATGTAAAATACCACTTTGGCCCTTTAAGAGAATTCACACAAGGCCTACATCTACTTGGATGGCAGGATAGGGTGTGTGTGTGTGTGTGTGTGTGTGTGTGTGTGTGTGTGTGTGTGGTGTTCCTGTATATTTCTCAGCTTGTTACACATATAGTTCCAGTAATCCAGATCTGTACCACTGCATTACCTGTGAGCTGCAAGCTATGCTCTTTACATTTAGGATTCACAGAGATACCTCAGTAATGTCCATCCTGAGAACATGTGTAGCCCTACATTTTCTCTTTCAACAACAATAATAAACTAGCTGGCACCCTTTTAAGTACTTTGCCTTTATTAACTAATTTAATTCTTACAAATACCCTGTGAGACAGGTGCTGTTTTTATCCCAATATTTACATGAGATGGACACATGGATAGATTTAGGAACTTGCTTAGTTTTAGATAGCTAGATAGTCACAGGACTAAAATTTGAACCTAAGTATTCTGAATCCAGAGGCTGTTATTTTCTTTACATTATACAATCACAGCAGTTTCTTACAGATGAAGAGACTGAGGCCTTGAGATGCAATGTAACTTTTCCATATTAGTAAGATTGTTGTCTATCCACCAAAAAATAAAAGTAGCCATACAGAAGAAATCACAATTGTTTGGGAGGCCAGGCCAATGGTTTAGATCCATGTCCTTTCTTTGTTATTAAGTATCGCTGTAACTTTAGGGAGGAATATTTTTCCTTTTGCTGGATCTCAGTTTCCCCAACTGTAGTATGATGATTTAGAAGGCTGCATTTCATACATTTTATAGTCAAAGTCAGAATAAAAATTCTTTGTAGGCTTCTGTTTTACTTTAGAAAGCCCAGCTGTGTCATTTGTTTTTTACTCTATAACAAATGTATCTTCATTACAATATAATTCTTCCACTTCTTCTAGTAAATACAGTTCTCCAGAACAGAATGCCTCTATAGTCCACATGCCTCCAGAGCACTGAGGAAGACCCTTGAGGTATAACCATTCCAGTTTCAAAGACATTGATCTAAGAGCTATCTCCAAAGTCTCTCTCTTCTCTGTCATTTTACAGGCCCAGAGCCATTCTCTTCAGTGTAACAAATCAAGGGTCCAGTCCTAGTTATGGCTTAAGTACATGGTGCTAAGTAAAGAAAATAAAGTGAAAGTATAAGGGAAAATGAGATGATTATATTCTCTAAACTCTCTAAGGTTCTTTGCTCATTTGTAAAAAAGAGGAATAAGGGAAAATTCAAGTCAGTTCCCAATCCAATGCAAACAAGTTGTGTGACCTTTAAATCAATCATACACTGTTTCTAAGATCATTTCATCCAGCCACTTCACCAAGTGGATGAGAGAATTGAAGCACAGGTAGAAGAAGGTCTTTGTCTGAGGTCACAGCAAGTGAGTAGTGAAGTTAGCAGTACCCAGTTAAATCTAGAGAGTCATACCAGTCACATAAAGCTCCTAGATCTCAGCTCCCTCATATCTTAAATGAGAAGAAAATTCATTGTTCTGTCCCTGAATTTTATATTAATTGGCATAAGAGTCTTCCTCAGTGCTCTGAGGCAATGAATATGACAGTTCTTCTGATTGATTACTTCTTGTGATTGGAGAAATGATGAAGAGGATATGAGAGTACTGGGAATAGAAATAGGGGTGGCAGACTAAAGTGAAGCCAGATAAGGGAAAACCTCAGGAAAGAGGTGAGGTCTCTGAAAACAAACTTCTTATTGCTATTGGATAGTTTGGACTATTAGGCTTGCTTATAAGTAACTAAAAGCCTTTTTTATTTAATTTAACAAATACTTACACAGTATTTACTTTACAACAAGCACTGCTCCAAGTGTTTAACAAATATTAACTCAGTTAATCCTCCTGACAAACTTATGAGGTGGATTATAGTGTAATTCCCATTTTACAGATGAAGCAATGGAGATCCATAAAGGTAAAGCAACTTAAACACAGTTATTAAATGCAGAGAATAAATTTTAAAACAGGTCATCTTCCTCAGGAGTACCTGCTCTTGACTGTTGAATATCATCTAGTCAGGTGAAATTGGTTGTGTGCAAGGTGGTATTGTGTAAGGCCCAGATTCGTCTCCATTTTGTTATCAAAAAAATGTTAGTGAGCAGGTCATAGTGGTGCATATCTGTCATCCTATTATTTGGGAGGCTAAAAAAGGAGGTTCATAGGCCTAAGGTCAGCCTAAACAACTTAGCAAGATCTTAAACAACTTAGAAGACCATGTTTCAAATTTTTAAAAAAATAATGAAAAGGGTTAGGGGTATAGCTAAGAGGCAGAATGGCCTTGGGTCCAATCCCCAATCAATACCAATAAAAAAGGTCTTAGTAATCTCAGGTTAGGCGTTCTTTATGCATTTTCCTGAGATTTCCCTTTTTTATGCCCATTTCTTGCTCTCTTGTTATGATATGACATATAATGTCCCTTGAAGAGCTCAGGGTTAATATAGTTAGGTCGTGAGGGTTGTAATTTCATCAGTAGATAAATTCATTGTGATGGATTTACCTGGGTAGTAACCTAGGCTGGTGGGGTGTGGCTATAAAAAGTGGGTCCCTGGGGGTGTGTCCTTAGGAATTATACTGTGTCTTTAAATCCCCTTGCTTGCTTGCTTTCTGTTTCTGGCCTCCATGATGTGAGAACAGTGTCTCATTCTCTCCCGCCTTCTGATTCCCACTGACATTTCCTGAGCTCCAGATATTGGCCTCACATGGACTGAACCTATAATCTCAAAAAACGGTGAGCAAATAAATCTTCCTTCCTCTAAATTGTGTGGTCAGGTGCTTTTGATTATAGTAGTAAGAGTGTTGACAAGACACCTCCCAAAGTTCAGAATTCTTTTCACGACTCCAGAAAAAATATTCCCAAGCAACAGCTTTGGTTTTCTTCCCTCAGTTTTTCTCCCAGCTCAACCTGACTCATCACCTCTGGGGAATAATGCCCTTTCAGACTCAAAAGGATTCCACTGGAGCAGATGATATTTTAGTGTAGAGCCTCTAAATGCCTCAGCAAAAGTACAACTCCAGGAAAGTTCACTTTGGTGTTGTCCATTTAGCTTTAATAAGATAATTACTGTCTGTTATTTAAATATTATTGGGTTATTAAAAGCATTAACAATTTCTTTCCTTTTATCCTGTTTGTTTACTGTCTATTTGGGAACAGAGTGTGATTAAGCAAGCATTATCGAATAGATTTTTTTTCTCTGTGCTACAAATGTTAATTTAATTTGGGGAGGCAGCTAAGGACACTGCATACATTTTCCTACATGACCTGGTACACATCATTTAACCTTGATGACCCTGGGTAATCAACCAACCAGGAGGCAGCCCCTTGATCCATTGAGCAAATACCCTTAAAAATGTGCAGTGTTGTGGAGCTGGAATGGACATTTTATGTATACCAGCTGCAACTTTTTTCCACAGATGATTAAATTGAGTGCAGAAATAAAGTGCACTATCCATGGGCCAATAGTGAGTGGCTAAGCTGGAAGTATAACTTTTATCCTGTAAGCCTTATGAGGACAAGCACTGGATTTAAATTATGTGCCACAGTTTCTTCAATATTGAGCATAATGCCAGGTGTTTCAGTCAGCCTTCTGACTGATGTGACCTCAAATACTTGATGACCACAACTTAGAAGAAGAAAGATTTATTTGCTCAGAATTCTGAAGATTTCAGTCCAAATTAGGCTGGGTCATATTTGGGGAGCTCAGGACATGGAGGTGGGAAGTAGAGGGAGCAAGGAGAAAGAACAAATAACATATATCTAGTCCTCAAGTTCCCATACCCAGTGATCTACCTCCTCCTGTCACACTCTATCTGCCTACCTTACCACCCAATAAATCCATTAATCCATCAATGTATTTATCCACTGATGATATTATAATCCTCATGATTCAATTATATCATCCCTGAATGTGTTTGCATTGCCAATACATGAGCTTTTATAAGAGACATTCTATATACAACCCATTACACCAGGTCCAAACATAGCAGTTGAAAATTATTGTGGACTTATTAACTGTCAAAATCTAGGTCTCTTTTAAGTGAGAGATCTTTCCATTCAACCATAATTGTGAGGGGCATTGCTAATTTGCATGATCACAGAAGCACAGCACCTGAAAGATATCGGGCTTTGAATAAGACACTTTTTTTCAGCTAATATATAAAACTTGCACAGTGGTGCAAGTCTATACCCAGTACTTTAGAGGCAGAAACAGAGGTTTAAAGGTTAAAGCACAGCCCCATCTACTTAGTGAGACCCTATTTCAAAATAAAAATAAAAAGGGCTAAGAGTTAGCTCAGAGGTAGAATGCCTCTGTATTCAATACCCAGTATCTATATTCTATATCTATAAATAACTTTCCAACCTAACACAACTAATTTTTGTTGGCATGAGGAGGTATATTGAATGTGTATATGTGATGTGCAGTTGCTTTCTAGAGACTTTATCTCTACCTTTGATATATAAATAGTAATTCTATCTGACTGAAGGGATAGGAAAGAAGTGAGCAGGAATACCTTTGTCAGGTCTTTGGTTTCAGGCAGCATTATGAGCTGAAAGTCTAAAAACCACTTTCAGACTGCAGAAATATTTTTATTACTTGCTGATCTTTGAAGTGAATTTTAAAATTGGCAAATTCATATAGAAATCATGATGTTCAGCCACTCTGGAGAAATTGGAATATCTGTAAACCTTGAGTTTTCATTTTGTACAGTAACAGAATGACTGAAATTGAATAGATATTGGATGAGACATCCTCATCAGCTTACCATAGTCCCCACTATGCACAAAACGTAAGCATATGCTCTTTTATCCATTCTGTTGCTCTCATTAACAGTACTTGCATATCCCCTAAAGACATCTCAGTTTACAAATTCACGTTTAATATTTTCTCCATAATTACCCCAAGAAATTGCTAGCATCTCTCAGCACTGTGTATGTGTGTGTGGGGGGGGAGGGCAAAAGGCCTTTTATAACTTACTGACACCTCAGTTTGAATAAATTTCTCAGAATTTTTCCTATGAACAACTAAGGGAGCATAGAGTGGAGAAAGAAGATAGATTACATGGACGGGGTAGGAAAAAAAGGAGGAGCAAGATATAGCCTTCATAATTGCATCATTCCTAGCTTAGTGGGTTATTGACTAGAAGACTAGCCAGGAGGATTTAATGGCATGTCATGTGGTATAAAGGGGTGAGGCTAAGGCTAGAGAGCAGCCCTTTAAGAAGGTGGCATATAATGGTTTGTATTTGGGGTGTGCCCAAACCCTTATGGAAAAAGGGTGGCAATGTTGGAAGCCAGGCTTGGTTGTAATCTCAGCAGTGAATAAATCCATTATAATGGATTTATCTGGGTAATGGCTCAGGTTGGTAGGGTGCAGCTGGAGAAAGTGGGTCTCTGAGGCTGTGGCCTTGGTGATTGTATATGGTTCCTCCTCCCCTTGAACTCTCTCTTGCTTCTAGCCTCCATGATGTGGGAGCCAAGCCTTGTGCTCTCCCTCCCTCTGCTTCCCAACACCATTATGTCAAGAGATCCGCTGTACACAGCGTCACATCAAGTGAACCCCAAAATATCCAAGAAAGACTGTGAGCAAAACTTCCTCTAAGTTATGTGATCATTCTTTGAGATTATAGTAGTGAGAATGCTAATATGGGGTGGGGTATCATGGAGTGCAGATTGTGTACATGAATTTGAGGAGTAACTGTATATAATCCCCAAGGCCACAGCCCCAGGGGCTCACCTTCTCTAGTCACATCCTACCAGCCTGGGATACCACATAAATAAATCCATCACAATGGATCTATTCACTGCTGAGATTACAACCAAGCCTGGCTTCCAACATTGCCACCCTATTTCCATGAGAGCTGGGGCACACTCCAAAAACAAACCACTACAGGGAGAGTTGTAAAGCTCAAGCCAAGAAGCTGGACAGATTTGATGTGATTTAAACAAAATTGGTTTGTTAAAAGTAATAATAATGTCTTCCTTTTATTTACATTTTATTTACATTAACTGTCCATTCAGAAATAGGGTTTGAAACCTGCATAAAATCAAGTTGCCCGTGTATAAGGCATTAATTAGTCCTTTAGAAAATTGTCTCTTCTCTGCTGAATCACTCAGTACTGAAGGCTGAGATTAACACATTGCTCCATTCTGGGCCCTTGTTTTCATATTTATTAATTTAAGTCAGAGATTCTTAAGCTGAGAATTCATGAATGAAGTCCAGAGGCAAGAGAATCCCATGACATCTTATATACAACTACTCATATTTTTTTCAGAAAGGGTCCATATCTTTAATCACTCTCTAGCGTTCCTGATTCTACATACCCAACCCTAACCCTAAGTTCCTCTTATGCAGAGATTCTGGAAACATCTCCATCAAGAAAGAGTGGGCAGGACTCAAAGCTTGCCTACTCATTCTTCCCTTCACTATATCTGACACTATCCAAAAACTTCTATACTGTCCCTGGCACAAAGGCGGTCTCTAAATAAATTCAGAACACCAGTTGCAGAAGGAACTCAGATAGGAAGAAGATATTGGTCTGCTATACAATTCTCAGAGCAAAGAAGTAGTTCTGGCTGTGATCAGAATATATGAGGGCCCCAGGATAATTGAAGCTCTGTTCTCAGACTAATATTTCTGGGGAACCAAGGCAGGAAATAAGGGAGTTGACATGTAGGCTATCTGTGCCCATCACACATGCAGGTGCCAGTTATGCCAGGTGTCAAACACTGGTGGACATGCATTTTTGGATAAAGCAGCTGCTCTGGAGTTGAGGCTGCAGGTTAGATTTGGAATGGTTTCACAAGGCACTTAATGACCAGTTTTCCAAGGTAGAGACTGAGCAATTCTTGAGCTCTCTCCCTTTTTACACTTCATTCCCCTTCCCACCCTGGACTGCATTTCCATTCTTGGAATTTACCAAGTAGGTCAGACCTCACCTGAAGGGCTATGTCAACATCTGAGCCCTGCAGCTTAATGGAATCACAGTAAGTCAGAAAATTGTACAGAGGAAATTGAGCAGGGCGAAGAATGACATCCTAAGACTTACAAGGCACAATTAAAGGAAATGAAGCTCTTTGGCTGGAAGAAGAGAAGACTTATGGGTATATCGAATATGGAAGGTTTCTGGAGGCTTATCACAGGGTAAGAATTACACGTGGGATGGAGAAATAGCCCATGGGTGGACTCCACAAAAGCAAAAAGTGTACTGCAATAGTAGCTCAATGCAAATAATTTTCTCTCAGAGCAGTTCATGGTTGAAGTGAGCCACGTCTGGAGGACAAGAGCTCTCTATCACTGTAAGTGTTTGAGCAGGGGATTGGAGCTTACCCACTTAGGTATCCAGAAAACTTGAGATGCTTTTTATTGTCTATCATCACATAGCTTCTAAGAGGTGGATCGAGTGCTTGAAATCCATGAATCTCAATGCCTTATGTTGATCTCAAATTCTGCCTTTTGATAAGGGTGGAAATACAGTCCAGCCCCAAGTTTTGGAAAATAAGAGATACTGCTGATGACAGATGTCATCCCCATTCCCCCAAACCTCATTTCTTCAACTCAGATACATTCACTACCATCTTCTTCACAAGAAATTCTCCAAGGAAGAAGTCATGAGAGGATGCGTTTTCAGGGTTTCCTTCTGCTTTCTCTTCAGCCTGCCTGATTTCCTTTCAACAGTAGCCACTGCCAACTGTGTGTATCTGTGGCTTGTGGTATAGTGGTGGGAGGCAGCAATTTCCCTGGTGTAATCTGGCCTGCAGGCAAATCGAGTACCTACACTGCTCCTCAGAGAAGAGGACCCTTCTTGTGTGCACCCATTGCTTGAAAAGCTTCAGTTTTCACACGTTTTACTCAACATTTAATTTTCTTGCTTTTGACAGGAAAGAAAATTAGGAGGAGTGGTATAAAAAGAGAAAACAACCTCGAAAGGGCTGAAGGGGAGGGATGGTGGGGGCACTAAAACCACTGCTATGTAACTAGCCAACAGTGATACTGCATGTTTATGGGCTTTGGTTGCCATGGAGACAGTTACGTAACTCCAACCGGTGGTGAAATTTCATACTGCTTGTGGTGGCGAGCAATATTTCAGTCACTTAGGGCTACTTTTAAAGAGAAGAAATAAAGTAGCTGAGGGGCCCTTTGTCTTGCCGGCTACAACCTGCACTAAGTTTCAGCCCCGCACGCCAGTCATTTTCTAGTTTTCTGTGTGTAGCAAAATGTTCCCAATTATTCTCTGAGTAGAACTGGGCACTTACTCCTCTCCTTGGCCCAGAATGGCTAGGCGTAAGGCTCAAAGCAAAAAGAAAAAAATAATAATAAATAAAAAGGCCCCCTTTTGAGGCAGAAAGCCTGTGTGGAAAATTTCAGCTTGGAAAGCTTGTTTTTTGAGAAAGTTATGAGTTGAGGGGAGAGTATGTGTTCACTAGCAGAGTCCAAAAGCTATGTATGTTCTCCATGTTTAATTTCTCTCTCTCTCTCTCTCTCTCTCTCTCTCTCTCTCTCTCTCTCTCTCTCTCTCTCACACACACACACACACACACACACACACATACACACACACACATACACACACTCAAACTCACATGCATTAACTTATATGTTTCACTCAATCTCAATTTTTTTGTGGTACTGGACATCCTCAACTCTTTTTTATTTATTTCTTTTTTAATTTTCAAAAAAGGTCTTGCTAAGTTACTGCAAACTGGCCTTGAACCTGTGATTCTTCTACCTCAGTCTCCAAAGAACTGAGAATATAGGCAAGTACTGCCATGCCTGGTTCTATCTTAAAGACTTACATTCTATATGCATGCTCATGTATATTCATATTGACACATGTTCTTTCAAAAATATCATTTATTCATGCATGCATTTTAAATGCATATTTCATTGCACACACAATTCGTTCAGGCAAAAATATACATTTCCTTGAATTGACATGTTCATTCACTCACATATATACTTTGACTTGTTCATACAGAATTCATTCAGATATTCCGAAATACACATGCATTCATACACACATAGTAGGATGAAATATCCAAAATAGCCACTGTTGAAGTTTTGTGAGCCTATAAAAATGGCAATTTCATATGATCCATTTACAACCATATAGATGTGCACACTATCACCCACATTCACTCTCTCATACAGTCTTAGGATCTCACAAGCTCACAGATATTTATATTTCCCCTCTATAATTTCCTTTCATGCATTTCCAAATAAACATAACTCTTACACAAATGCCCACACACATTTATTTTTCTCCTGCTTATTTTCACACACAGTCTCATTATTCCCTCCTCTACTTTTTCATACTCAATCTTGCACACTCAGATATGATCAGTGACATGCTGAAAGCCTCCCATGCATATACATTGTATTACTTTATCACTTATATACACTCATTGTAGAGGCACCTTGGACTCAGAATTTTACAGTGCATCAACTGCTGGATTTTTATTCATGATTTCAATGGATCTTCAGGAGCTACCCTGGGAAGGAAGACAGAAATGACACTTTTATTTCTATTAGAGACATGAATTAAATGACAGAGAGCAAAGAATGTATCAAGTTCACACAAGTGCTAAGCAGAGAAAGGAATCCAGATGTTCTGATGCTGAGTTCAGTGCTATTGTCTCGGTGGCACTTGCCTATCATAGGTAAAGTAGAGCTGTTTCAGGTAAAAATACTCTACATGAAAGACAAATTATAAATTTTTGCCTTGGTGAACTGCATAGGAAATGAAGGTTACTCTTTAGATGATGTTTTTGGCCCCTTTCATGTCTCACCTAACACAAGGTAGAGATTCTGTGTAGCTAAGATTTGCATTTTCCTCTCACTTTGTGTCCTTTGTATTTCTCTAATCCTCCAGCTGTCTTCTACTTTGCCTTGCTGATCTGGTCAGTGAGCAATTCCAGCCTCTGCTTTACGACTCTCATCTTTCATGATTATTTAGAGAGTAACAACAGCTTGCCTGCATGGTGCACAGAGGAGCAAAGTCTCAATATCTGTCCTGTAGCAGAAGCAACTCACCGATACTCTCTATACTTTAGACAAATTGATAAAGAGTATCTCAGGGTTAATTGGGATTTCTGGGCAAAAATTCCTCAAGGGTTTCTGGACTAGTGGAGTTCTGGAGTTAACGATACCTGGAAATTTCTGATCTTAGAAGTTTCTGAAAGTAAAAGGTTTTAGGGTAGATGCTAGGATTAGACGTATCTACAGTGGCAGGGTATGATATCTCACATCTATAATCCCAGTATGTGGGAGACTAAGATAGGAGATAGGATCACAGGTTCAAGGACAGCCTCAGCAAGTAGTAAGAAATCTCACCAACCTAGTGGGACTCTGTTTCAAAATAAAAATAATAATAAAAAACAGGTCTGTGAGTATAGCTTGGAGGTAGAAAATTCCTGGGTTCAATCCCCAGAACCAAACACACATGCAAAAGAAGTCTCTAGAGTGAGAGGATTTGCATCTGAAAGGATGTAAGAATAGGAGTAATGAGAGAACCAGGGTATGCTTTATTGTAGAGGGAAGGTGATGTGGGGAGATGCATTTCATCAGCCAAATTGGAATGACTCACTTTTGTTTGCCTCTCCAGATACACTCTTCACTCTCCTCCAACCTATTCTCCATCTCAGGAGGCTGACTTAGACCTCTACAGGTTTCAGTACCCTCAGTCTTCCTGTTGGGTTTGTTTATGGGAAGCTCCAGTGGTAGACAGGAGGAAGGTGGTGTCACCTTGATCTGTCTGCCCCTCTCAACCCAAGACCAGAGTTCTTCTCAAAGCAGCCCTTTCTACAGGATTCTTGCTTTCAAAATTTCATTAACTCCTTCCTCACACTCTGCCTGGCTAAAGAGTGGTGGCAAAACCCCACTTTGAGTACTACACTATGCCCTATAGTTCCTCTTTGCTCTACTTATACCTTTGGAAATATCTTCTTTATTATTTTAATATATTTTTATTGGTGAATTATAATTATACATCATAGTGAGGTTCAAAGTAATATAAACATACATGAACACAGCTCTTGGTGTGATTCCCTTGGGATTCCACCCTCCTCCCCATACATGTTGGTGAAATTGGCAGTGATATTTTCATGTATGGACATAGCATTATTTGAACTGTTTCCTTCATCAAGCTTCTTTTTCTCCTCTCCACCTCCTTCTCCTAATATCCTTCTACTATTCTACTGGTCTCTCTTCATTTGTCTGAAGTACCTTTTCTATTTTTTCTCTAGCTTCCACATATGAGAGACAACATGTGACCCATGACTTTTTCTGAGACTGACTTATCTCACGAAGCATAATGTTCTCTAATTCTTTAATTTCCCTGCAAATGGCATAATTTCACTCTTTTTTATGGCTGAGTAAAATTCCATTGTGTGTATGTTACATATTTTCTTTATTAATCTCTTTATTAAACCCTCCTTGAATTCTCTTAGTTTGCATGTGGTGTGTGTGTGTGTGTGTGTGTGTGTGTGTAAGTGTGTGTGTGTGTGTGTGTGTGTGTGTGTTCAAAGTGTAGAGGAAATCTATAGGAAGCATATCTGTTACTGTCTCTCTGAGTTCTAGCCTCAAGATAGAGAGAAGAGGAAGGAAGCTGGTTTGGTTTTCCTCTGTTGGCCAGGAAATGCCCTTAAGTGCCCTATCCTTGTTCCCTGGGGGACTTGCTCAACAGTCACTCTTAAGCAGTACTCAGATGTTTGTCTAAGGGACTTCAAATTCATAGGCCCATTTTCAGGATGCATAGCCCTACCCACTGGGAAAGTGTGTCCTATCATTCAACTTATTGTCTAATTCATGTCTTTCATTAACATGGCTGAAGGCTTGGACTGCCAAATTGCAGGGAGACAATTTTACTACCAGCTCTGGTAAGAGACCCAGAAAAAATCACTGATGATACTTTACAGGACTGTTTGAAGGGGGCAAGATATTTAGGGGTTCATGCTGAGGGCAGAAAACAATGACAAAGAAAGGCTTCCTGCTCTAACAGCCAACATTTCTATCAGTGTTGCCTGAGCCTGCCTATGAAGTTGATTGATGCTGCCCTTCTAGTGTCAGAAGGGCAGAACCAGGTCCAGAAAAGGAGCTATTTACTTGGCAAAGTTTGCATAGCATGTACAGGCTGGAATCAGAGGAGGACTTGGGAACCCTGGGTTCCTGCTACTGGCACACCATTCCTGGTTAGAGCTCATGCTCTCCCCCGCCCATCCTCTCTCAATTCTTATCCTTAGAGATAGGGCTGGGGGTCACTTTCTCAATCTCTCTCACCATCTAGCAATCCACAAATCTTGTTTCTGTGGAAAACGAGGAGGGTTGTTTCAGCAATTCTTAGAATGGAACTCTTTCCTCTTTCCTATTCCCAGGCACCCAATTTTTTCCTACTACCACTGTCTGTCAGAACATCTTATTTAGATGGAAACATCAAGACTATTTAGATCAGAAGTACCCAAATCATGTTTCCCAAGGTACTCCAAGGCTACCATAATGATATGAAAGTGAGTGTGTAAACAAGTAGGGCTCCAGGGTAGAATCTTTCCCCCTTAATTTCTACTGTCAGAACATCTCTGATTTTTGTTTAATATATGGAACTTTTATTTAATAATATATTTTAAAAGTAATTGCTGCCTAAAACAATTAGAAAACTGATGATTTATTCCAATGCTTTTGCTGTACATATAAGGAAATTGAGATTCAGAGAGGAAAAGGGTTTTGTTCAAGATTGCACAGTAAGTCAATCAGTAGCAGATTCAGTCAGACCAGACCTATGAAGATTATCTCCACGTGACCCCAACCCAATTATCATTTGGCATTAACTTCTCAACCTTTTCTGCCAGCAGCTTTGGGGTGGATAGGGGCAGGAACAACCAATTATGCAATAGATTCCTAGAGGATATAGTTGTGAAAGGATAGCTACTACCTGGATGGCCATTCCTAGGGAGCTGCTTGGCATGCCTAAGGCTGGATTGTGTAAGTTTACCACTTCTGGCAGCTTTCCCCTTTGCATCCAAGGTGATCAGTCCATCACAGAGAATGCAATCCAATAAAAGACATTGTCAATTTAGACTACAAGCTTCAGTTATCCTAATCATCCACAAAGTGGCAGCTAGAGAGAGGGTATTGATCATCTTCCTGGTCAGAGAATGATTTTGACTGTTTAGAGTTGCAAATTGGTGTCAGTAGCTGGGTTTGGGGCAAAGTACACTTTGGGAATTCTTACAGATAATGCTCCACTGCCAGAGAATTGCAAAATGTTGCTCTCTTCTAAGGCTCGAGTCACTGGGCACAAAGGTGAGGAGAAAAGGTTACAGCAAAGGGCCAGAGAACTCTGGACAGGATGGCTCTAGACTCTGCTTCTCTGGATAAGCTCTGAAGTGAAAGATTTGGTAGTTTTAAGTCAGCATTTGCCCTACTCAAGCCAAATTTGATGTGGTAGTTAAGAGCAGACTTGAAAGTTAAACTGCTTTGGTTGTAATCCTGGTGCTATCACTTATTAGCTATGACTCTTATACAAATAATTGAGCCATATGATGCATCAGTTGTCTTAAGTGTAGAATGAAGATAATAACCTATATTGTAAGACTGTTTTGAGGATCACATAAAATGATACATGAAAACATTTAGCTAAGTTTCTGGGGTCATAGAAAGTATTATATAACAGTTAGCTATTATACTTTTTTCTCAACTCTTGAAGCCAACAAAGAGTCCTGGGGGTAGAGACTCAGACAAGCCAGGATCAATTGAGGAAGCAGAAAGCCACATAAATAGTTCCTTGGAGTTGAAGACAAGCAGAAAGAAATTATTATTCATCTTGTCCCTGCTGTGCCGAAGATATTTTATTATTGCATCAAAATTGTTTGGTTGAATTCTTGGGCCAGTTCTGTAAGGTACACATAATATCTTTCTTTTTCCTATAAGTAAACTGTGGCTAGGAAAATATAAATAATTTGCAAACGTATACCCAGAACTAATAGTCAAATCCACAACTCTGTGTTTTAAGTCCCCTGAATGTAATTTTCACTTACAGCCAGGTGCAGTTAATGTGAAACTCAGAGAACAGAGTTCACATTGGTAATGTGAAAGCAATGAATTAGAGGTGGTAGTTCTCCAGAGGTTGTAATTCTTTGGATGTGCCTTTAAGATCAGGAATATTTTTAAAACAGAAAAACAGTGATGGGGATCCTTTGAATCTTGTTTTAGCACCTAAACTGTTCTGGCCTCCTCCCAATGCAGTCTGATGACCATGTCCAGTTTCTTCATCCCTGTCTCCTGGGAATTCAGAAATGAAGACTCTGGGACAATCAATTATTTATGATTCATCTCTAAACTATGTCTGTGTACAAGGGTCTCAGGACAGTCTCAAGCGTAACAGTTAATTCCTCTGATATTTCAATGAGTAATTGAGTACCAACACATTACCCAACAAAAGCAACCAGGGTAGAGTGAGGAAAAGTGTCATTCTATATGATATTAGTCCATCAGATATAAGGTAGTGGACAAATATGCAGTTGTATTCATCTCTTTTTCATACCACCCTAGAGCACCACTGCTGGGTATGGGACAATACAGGGCTAGCTATTAAGCTTTGCCTGCAATCTGGAATATGAATTATGCTTTTATAGATGAAAAATGTGGTCAAGACAAGCATACACACTATTATTTGCATATCAGGTGCAGCTTATGAAATAGGAGAGGAAATTGTGAAATGAGCTGGTGGAGGCAACAGTTAACTGGGAAGCAGTAATCTAGCCTGGAGAATAAGGGCAAGTAGAGATATGGGTAATAAAGGAGGTGTCACAAAATTGGGAAGATTTTGATGAACTATCCAATGAATCATATTAAACTTAAAATAAGTACCAACATGCACATATAACACAGCACAAAAATAGGAAAGCAGGACATTATTTGGGAAAGCAAGGAGAGAATTTTGGCTGGCTGATAAAACAGTTGGAACATGGTGCACGATTGTAGTCCCAGTATCTGGGAGTCTGAGACAGGAGGATTACAGGCTTGAGGACAGCCTCAGCAACTTGGCAAAACATCCTTTCAAAAATAAAAAATAAAGTAAGTCAACGGCTGGGATATAGCTCAGAGGTAGAGCAACTGTGGGTTTAATCCCCAGTAACACACACACACACACACACACACACACACACACACACACACATGAAAAAGAGTTGAAACAAGCTTCTTATATCAAACATAGTGATTTTAGACTTTTTGGGGATGGTTAAGTGTGAGTAGAGGGTGTTTGTGGTCTTCGAAAGGGTGAAAGGTCAGAATAGGAAAAAAAAATAGCACTGGACTCAAGCTACAACTCCTTCACCAGCTCCCAAGTTCCCAGTGTCTTACAGTGCCTAGCATGCTGTTGGCATTCAGCAAAGGAGATTTATTATTATGCTCATTGGATGAGACAGGCAGGAGTCATGAGTCTTGGCAAGAAAACAAGGCCAAAAGATTTGCTTTGACTAAAAGTTGTATAACTTGAAAGGTTTATTGCTGAACTGATTATGTAATGTAGCTTCGAAAGAGCAGTATTTAAGATAAAGATTTGAAACCCTCAGGCAGGTTTGGAAAGAGAGTTGGGGAAAGGCTTGAAAGCATTAATAGTCCATTTAAGAACTGCCTGCCTCTTAAACTTAGTTTCAGACTGTGAAGTGGGAAGCCAGTGGGGCATGGTCAAAGGCAATAATTTGGAGTCAGACCTCAGCTCTGACAAAGAATGTGATTTCAGGCAAGTCCTTTCCCTTGTCTGTTCCATTCACACTGGTCTGGGGAACAGGGTTAGACTTGAGAATTAGTAAAATCTGATAAATATAACCCCACCTTTCATACCCAGGTGTTTGGTTCCTTTGTTTCCCCAGAACTCACTGAAGGACTTAACTGGACCAATTCTATAGAGGGGAATTCTTCCCTTGGTCCTTTTTCTCTTGGACACATCCTACTGCATTCGGCCTAGTCCAGTAGTTTTCCACTCTGGCAGTCCCTTAGACTCACACAAGAAACTTAGAAAATGCCAAGATTCAGGCCACACCCCCAGAGATTCTGACTTAAAAATCTCCCTGGGTGGTCTCTATGTGCAGCTGGGGTAGAGAACCACTGCATTAGACAAACTCTCTGGAAGACTTCATGCATATTGTTCTAATTTCTTCAATCTTGGTTTCTTGGCTCATTTTTTTAGGGGAGGGTACTGGGGATTAAACCCTGTGGTGCTCTACCTCTGAGCTATATATCCAGACCTTTTTATTTTGAAACATGGTATTGCTATATTGCTGAAACTGGTCTTGAACCTGTGATCCTCCTGTCTCAACCTTCCAAGAACTGGAATTACAGGCATGCTTTACCACACTCAGATCTTGCCTCATTTTTAAATACTTTTTTATGCATTGTAATTATACATCATAGTGAGGCTCAAAGTGCTACAAGCATACATGCACACAGCACTTGATTGTTTCCCTCTGAATCCCACCCTATTCCCCACTTTCATAGTTGTTAGTGCGATTGGTAGTAATTTGTGGTCATAGTAGCAATTTGAACTGTTTCCTTCATCAGTTCTCCTCTTGTTCTTACCTTCACATTTTCTCAGTGGCTCTTTGGCCATTCACAAATCTTACATTTCTAATACATTTTCCACCCATGGCTTACTATTTTAACACTGGCCAGCTCTTAAAACCAAGTTTCCTAATCGCTCGAAACAGGCAAGTCCTATTTTTAGGACTCTTATCTCTAGGCATTTTTGATAAATGATGTTAAATTGGTTTGCATTTGTTGATTCATAGCTTTGCAATGGCAATAAAATACCTCATTAATGCATATCTTCTTTCATTCAATCATTATTTGATTCTTTCTGTCATTTTAAAACAGATTTGTAGAAATATATTTCACAAATTATACAATACACCCATTTGAAGTGTATCATTTAATGGTTTAGGCATATTTACAGATGTGCACAGCTCTCATAACAGTCAAATTTAGAACATTTTTATCACATCAGAAATAAACTCCATACCCTTTCACTGTTACCCAACTAGTCACTGCATTCCCACCTCACTTTCCTATGTAATCATGTGTCTACTTTCCATCTATCTAGATTTCCCCATTTTGAAATTCCATATGATTGGTATCATATAGTATGAGATCTTTGGTGATTCATTTCTTTCACTTAGCATGATATTTTCAGAGTTCATCCATTTTGTAACATGTATCAATATGTCATTCCTTTTTATGGACACTCTTTAGTTGTGGAAGTTTCCTTCTGTTCTTTTGTTGAGTGTTTTCATAAGGAGAATGTGTTATATTTTGTCAAATGCATTTTCTGTGTCCATTGGGATGATCATGTGATTTTCATTTTTATTCCATTGATATGATTATTACATTAACTTATCTTCAGATATAAAGGAGCTTTGCATCAGTGGGATAAGTCCTAATTGGCCATGATAATTAATTCTACTTCTGTGTTGCTGGATTCTGTTGGTAGTTCTTTGTTAAGGATATTTGAGTCTGCATTAATAACAGGAATTGGCCTGTCATTTTCTTTTCCTGTGTTGTCCTTATGCACTTTCAGCCTCATGGAATGAATTGCAAAGTAACCCCTCAATTTTCATATTTTTTCAAGAACTTGTGAAAGCTGGTATCAATCCTTCTTTGAATGGTTATAAGAATTCAGAAGTAAGGCCATTATGTTCTTAACTTTTTGTGTGTCAGTAGCTTTTTGTTATTGTTGTTTTGTTTACTGACACAATTTCTTTTCATGTATAGGTTTGTTCATATTGTCTCTATTTTTTATTCATTTCACAGAAAGCAGCTTGTGGCATATAAATTATCCAATTGATTAGACAGTTGGTCATAGTGTTCCTTTATAATCCTTTTTATTTTCGTAAGATTGGTAATAATGTTCCTCTTTCATTTCTTTTTTTTATTTTTTAAATTAAAAAAATTAAATGTACTTTTTTTTTGCTGTACTGGGGATTGAACTCAGGGGCATTCTACCTCTGAGCTATACCCCCATCCCTATTTTTTATTCTTTATTTTGAAACCGAGTCTCACTAAGTTGCGGAGTGCCTCACTAGGTAGCTGAGGCTGGCCGCAAACCCGGATCCTCCGGTCTCAACCTCCCGAATGCTGGGATTACAAGCGTGCGCCACCACACCCGGCAAAAAAATTAAATGTACTTTTATTGGTGCATTATCATCTCACAACATAATGTAAATCATCTTGACATTGACATACATGCACACAGCACTTGATGGCCCCCGTCCCTCTTTCATTTCTAATTCTAGGAATTTTAATTTCTAATTTTTCTTTATCAAAATAGCTAGAGATTTGTCAATATTGCTGATCTTTTCAAACAACCAGCATTTGGTTTAATTGATTTCTATTCTGTTTTCTATTTTATTAATTTTCATTGTTGTTATTTTCTTTTTTGGGTTGCTTTAGGGTTAGTTTGCATTTCTTTTCCCAATGTCTTTAAGGGGAAGTTTGGGTTATTGATTTGACATTTTACTTTTTTCTTAATATAAGCATCTATAACCATAAATCTCCCTTTAAGCACTAATTTAGCTTATGGAATACAGTACTTTCATTTTCATTCATTTCAAATTATTATCTGATTTTTCTTTGGTTAATTCTTCAACCCACTGTTTTTTTGAGCATCTTGTTTAATACACATGTATTTGTGAACTCTTCCAATTTTCCCAATTGTTGATTTCATTCCACTTTGATCAGAAAACATACTTTGTATTTTTATACTATTAAATTTATTCATGTTTGTCTTATGGCCTACTATATACTGGAGCATATTCCGTGAACTCTTAAGAAAAACCATATATTGTATTGTTGTTAGGTGGAGTGTTCCACAGATGTCTATTAGGTCTAGTTGGTTTAGAGCATAGTTTGAGACTTCTATTTTCTTATCAACCTGTCTAGTTTTTGTATCTATTATTGAAAATATGGTATTAAAGTTCCCAACTACTATTGTTAGATTGTCTTTTACTCCCTTCATTCAACTGTTTTTTGCTTCAAACACTTTGCTTTATTATTAAGTGCATGTTTATTTTTTTAAAAATTATTTTATATCCAGGTGGAGTGGTGCATGCCTCTAATCTTAGTACTTGGGAGATTGAGACAGGAGGATCACTGGTTCAAGGACAGCCTCAGCAACTTAGAGAGACCATGTTTCAAAATGAAAAATAAAAAGTGCTAGATGTTGCCTGGAGGTAGAATACCACTGGGTTCAATCCTCAGTACCCCCTCCCCCAAAATTATTTTATTATTACATTGCAATTATATATCATAGTGAGATTCAATGTATTAAAATACAGTGCACACAGCTCTTTGTGTATTTCCCTCCACATCCCACTCCACTCTTTCCTCCTCACTCCCCACATGAGTTAGTGAGATTGCTAGTAATACTTTCAAATTCCATAGTATTATTTGTACTGTTTCCTTCTACAGTTCACCCTCTTCCCCTCCCAACTCTCTCTCTCCTAACCTCTTCAAATACTCTATATCTCTCTCTCCATTAGAATACTATAGTGATGCATGCATATCTATGCTTATAGAACAAGTCACAATAGCCAAATTATGGAACCAACTCAACAGAAGAATGGATAAGGAAAAAGTAGTATATACATACAATGGGATTTCACTCAATCAAAAAGAATAAAATTGTCATTTGCAGGAAAATGGATGGAACTGGAGACTATTGTACTAAGTGAGATTAGTCAGTCTCAGAAAGTCAAGGGTGGTAAACTTTCTCTCATATGTGGAAACAAAAGAGAAAATCGGAAACATAAGGGACCTTAATGCATATATGTTTATAACTTTTATATCTTAATGGATTGGAACTTTTATTATAAACTGTTCCCATTTATCTCTAGTAATTTTTTTTCCATTTATTAATTTTTTCTAATATTTTTTTTATTTACTCTAATAAATTTTTTTTCCATCCCTATTTTATTTTATTTTAATTTGAAACAGAGTCTCCTTAAGTTATTATACTCTGGCCTCAAACCTGCTATCCTCCTATCTCAGCCTCCCAAGTACTGGGATTAAAGGAGTGTTTTGGTGCTGGGGATTAAACTCAGGGGCATTCTCCCTCTGAGATCCAACCTCAGCCCTCTTTATTTTTATTTTAAAACTGAATCTCACTAAGTTGCTGAGGCTAACCTTGAAACTGCAATCTTCCTGTCTCAGCTCCCAAATTTTGGGATTAAAGGTATGTGCTATGCTCGATTTTTGCATTTTATTTGATCCCTTCAATACATTCACATTTATTTTTTATCTTTTTTTTCTATTTTTGGTACTGAAGATTGAACCCAACGACACTTTACCTCTGAGTTACACCTCCAGACTTTATATTTTTTATATTGAAACAGTCTTGTTAGGTTGCTGAGGACCTGGATAAGTTGCTGAGGCTAGCTACAAATTTCAATCCTCCCGTCTCAGCCTCCCAAGTACTGAGATTACAGGCATGCATCACCACAGCTGGCCACATTTACTTTTAATATATTTCGAGTTATATCTGACAGTTTATTTTTTTATTTTGCATGCTTTGTTTTCTTTTTGTTTTTGAGAGCTGTTGGTCTATCCCTCCTTTGCTGCTTTCTCTTGCATTAAACAAATATTTGTAATTTCACTATATTTTCAATTTTACTTTTAGTTGTTGCTCTAGGGTTTACTATATACATTCTAACTTATAATAATCAGTTTCAAATTTATACTTGCTTAATTCTATTAATATTTATAAATGTTATTCCATATAACTGTATTATTAACTCTATTATTTTAATTGTGTGGTATTATCGCTAGTACATATTGCACCTATTAATATTACGAACCAGAAATATATTGTTAGAGTTATCATTTTATTATATGTTGTCATTTTCTTAGCCCATTATAGCTTTTCTCCTATGCACCTACTTTGTGATATCATTATTGTATATATGTGTATATATATATACACACATATATATCATATATGAGTATATGTATATGTTATATTTCTGTTATAGGCCTAACAGTGCCTTGTATATGTATATAAATTATTTTATACAATTGATTTATTTACTTATTTTTAATTGATAATTATATAAATTCATGTTATATGATGTGAATTTTGGTAAATGTATCCATTGTTGAAAAATCAAATAAGTTTTTTTTGTGGTGAGAACATAAAAAATTATATTTTGTATATATTTTGTGAATTTCCCTAATCTGTACAACGAATATGTGTTGATAAATATAATAAAGATTCTCTCCTCATCTTTTTTTTTTTAATTTTTTAATTTTTATTGTAGTAATTCGTGCAATATAGCGTACATCTTTGTTAAGTACAAATTGTTAACAACATATTTGCACACAATTCTCATTTGACCCCTTCCCCGATTCCCTCCCCATTCCCGTTCCCTCCCTCTCCCTCCCCCTAAGGTTCACTTCAGTGAGTGACCTTGTTATGATTGTGTA
>PVLC010004087.1:0-23437 GCA_004027655.1 Graphiurus murinus
CATCCTTCTCCCAAACCCAAGTCCTGGCTTGAACGTTAATATGACTTTGAAACCAAGTTAGAATCTTGGTGCACTTACTAGCCACTAAGCAAATTTGTAGTTTTTGCATGAGAATGGTGGAACTTCCAACATTTTCTTAAGTCTATAGAATCTACTTTACCATCTTTTTTTTTTTTTTTTTTTTTTGTGGTACTGGGGAATGAACTCAGGGGCATTCTACCTCTGAGCTATACCCTCAGCCCTATTTTTTATTCTTTATTTTGAAACCGGGTCTCACTAAGTTGCGGAGTGCCTCACTAGGTAGCTGAGGCTGGCCTCGAACCCGGATCCTCCGGTCTCAGCCTCCCAAATGCTGGGATTACAAGCGTGCGCCACCACGCCCGGCTCAGATTCATCATTTTCTAATATACCCTTTTATCTGTGGGATCTACATCTGTAGAATTAACCAAGTGAGCATTGAAATACTTTTAAAAAAGTTATATTTGTATTTCATATATGCAGGCTTGTTTCTTGTCATTATTCCCTCAACAATACATTCTAACAACTATTTGCCTAGCAATTAGGTATTATAAGTAACCTAGATCTGATTTAAAATATACAGGAGGATGTACATTGTTTATATGCAAACACTACACAGTTTTCTATAAGGGACTGAGTATCCATAGATTTTGATATTTGCAGGGGTCCTGAACTAATTCTCTATGGATACCAAGGCATGACTATTTGTAACTTTAAATTTCTTGCGAAACTCAAAGGACATTTTAATTCAGTATGGAAATTCACTGTTCTAATTTGCTTCTGCAGAGCCTTAGTTTAAACATTTTTTTTCATTGTGATCTATAAGAGAGATCCACTTGATACCAGCATGTACATTCTCTTGGGCATTGTCTTGGAAGTCAGTCACTGGGAAAGAAAGTACTTTTATTTTAACAAACAGCCCCTTTCTTTAATGGAATTTCATCCCATACTTACTAATCCACTGAGCTAGTTAGTACACGCACCTGTCATTACTCAAAAATGTAAGGAAGAAATGTGCTGTAGGAAGAACACCAAACTAAAAGTCAGAAGAGCATTCCAAACACTCCTCTTCCAAAAATTATTTGATTTTGACAAATCACTTAACTTCTCTGAGCTTCTAGTTCACCTTTTATGAGACATTGCACTAGATCATTTCTTTTTCTTTTTTCTTCTTTTCCTTTTTTTTTTTTAATTTAATATTTTGGTGCTAGGGATTGATGCCAGGTATATTCTACCTCTGAGCTACACTCTCAGCCTCATTTTATATTTTATTTGGAAACAGGGTCTCACTAAGCTCCTGTGCCAGCCTCCCAAGTACTGGGTTTACAGGCATGTTCCACCGTGCCCAGTGCACTAGATCATTTCTAAGTCTCTTTTCAACACTGGTAAATTCTCCTTCATGTTATATTTACTAATTTATTGGATTACTCTCCTTCATTTTTAAAATAGGGAAATACCTACTATATACATGGCTACAAAGCTTTAGTTATTCCACAGATATTGATTGAGAATTAATTATGTGACATGTAGGAAAAGCACAGTGAAATCTGAAAGAGGGAGACATTCCATAAATAGAAACTGTTCATGAGTGAGGACATGGCAGTTTGAAAGTGAGTTCCTAATGTGAATGATGAGTCACTTTCATGTACGGAGCGCTGAGCAGTAGGAGTTAAGGTTGAGAAGACAGGCAGTTGGGATTAGAACTCGCCATAGTGTGTACACACATACCCATGCACTCGTTCCTTTTCAGAGTCTCAGGGTCTTCTGACTACTTTTGCTCATTTTACTTAAGCCAACAGAGAGATAACCTATAGGATTAAGACTTGTACATTTTAGAAGGAACTTTGTTAAAAAATTGGGAAAATCAAGTATACCAATATCTTTGATTCTTATGAGTCTCATTTGGGGTTTTAAGTTTATCTCTCCTGTTGGCTATGAGACCCTGCTGGACAAGACTTTGTCATTCTTGAATTTCCACCAAGCAGAGTTCCATTGGAGCTGAAGCTCTGGAGTTGAGGTTTGTTGGACTCAATTGATGCCTGATTCATCAGCCCTAAGAAGGAAAGAAGACAGTTTTCTTATAGAGAATAACTAGCAGTTTCTTTTTCTTTTTCTTTTAATGAGCTACCAATAACAAAATAAACTGTAATGAAAGAATTGACAGGCTGTATCTGTAATCTGCCTGACCTGACAATTAAGAGAACTTATTACTGTGTTAGCCTGCCAGATGGATCTTCTCCTTGAAACTTAACGTGCAGCTCTTCTGAATGCAATTCAAGTACACACTTCCTTTCCTCCCCACTTCATGTTTGTTGAGTTTGGGAACGAAACAGTTTTATTTGAACTAAACCCACTCATTTCAAGTGTGTTTAATGACAGCAATATGTGACAGATAAAATAAAATCCTACGGCCTCATTTGATGTTTGTTTTAATTTCAGACCTTAGTGAAAGGAGACAGAGAAGATAAAACAGTATGGCTCAAGCAGAGGAGTTGGAAACAAATGATCTATTTATCACAAACATAGCATCTTCTCCCCAGGAGCATTTGGGAAACCCAATGATATGAGCAACGGTTAGAGTACCGTTGAGATTTCTACAGCGCTCAATGGTTTGCAGAATGGCTGTACGTTCATTACCACTTCAAGTCTGGGAGTTGGCCTGGACAGAAACAATCATTCCAGTATTGTACACAAGGTTAAATGAGTTCTGCTAATGCCTGTCTCTATAGTGGTCCTGTCCTGCCTCATGCCCAATTCTGTCGATTTTGAAGTCAATGACTGGCGGGCCCACCAGTCAACAAGTGTGCAATCCATTGCAGCACATTGTAGGTACTCTGTTCTTTAACTTTGACACATATATGCATTGAGTACATGAATAAATTCCCTTTATCACAGATTCCATCAGTCAGAAGTATTTAGGGTAGAACATGAAAATTCTCCCTCACTACCCACTTTGTCCCTCCAGCTTCCAGTCATTATCCAACCCACGATCATAATTCTCTGTGATACATCTTTCTAATCACTTGTCCATATATTTATAGATATAACAATTGTATAATATATGTAACATATTATATATAATATACTATAGATATAATCACATCATATATACTATAAGTATATATATATATATATGTAGTATCATAACTGATATCTTAATATTATTCTTTTTTTTGTCTTTTGCAATACTTGGGGATTGAACCCAAGGGCCTTCTACCTCTGAGCTACACCCCCAGCCATATTTTTAGCCTTTATTTTGAAACAGGGTCTCACTAAGTTGAAAAGGGCCTCACTAATTAGCTGAGACTGACTGCAAACCTGCCATCCTCCTGTCTCAGCTTCCCAAGTACTGGGATTACAAGCATGCACCACCACACCTGGCTTATCTATTCTTTATTATTCATTATTTTCCTGTTTTATGTCATTTAAAAGGAATTTGCCATAGGTTTCTTAACACTTGCACAGTGTTACATAGTAATTGTGTATCAGTATTAAACCTCTTATATTGGTGGGGTTCAGTTCTTACTATAGAAAATGTTAAGATGGGCTCCCTTGCTTACCTTTATGTATGTATGATTTAAAATTGGAATGACACCACCCCAAATGTTAGACTCCTCATCTTAGTTCATGTTATTGATCCACTTAGTTGCTTGGGGATATGTTGTTTAGACCAACCCAGACACTTCTCTAAACAGACACTTGTGGCCAGGAGAGTAAATGTTAGGGAGGTTATTTTCCATGGTACTGTGGTTTGGATAGAGGCACTTGCCCTGGAAGAAGGGGAAGGTATTCTTGTAATAGTTTTGTTTACTTAAAACGGCCACCTCTCTTCACTGAGAGAAAAGGTATTTCATGTAATAAAAATACCTACCATAATTAAAAATGCAAATGTAGCAATGCACTAAAAAATACCTTTAGCTTATTCTTCGTTAAGAAACAAGTGTTTTACATAAGCAGGCTTTAAATTATATAACTGAATTCTGAGTATAGATTATATTATTTGAAGGTCCAGAGATTCAATTTCACCTCCCCAACCATACTTACTCTTTCTTCCTTTCTCAGCTGGTCATATTGACAGTAATTAATATGGGATTAAAATCTGAAATTTTGGGTACTGAGAGAACAGAGCTAATCTGCATAGCTGTTGTGAATTACAGATTGTAGAAGGGTATCCTCATGGATATTTCCAAAACACAGATGTGCTTTGGAAGTGGAGAAACACAAAATAAACTTTCACCTCATCCTATTTTATTTTTATTTTATTTTATTTATATTCATTCTGTTAATAGGTATATTCATTTTTAAATCATAATATACCAATATGGTCCAGAATCTTATTTGTCCACAGTCTTTTAGTATAAAGAAATTGTTTCTTTGGTCTGTTTTAGTTAGGTACTTTCAGGAAGCCAAGATGTACTTAAAGTTACCTTAGATGACTTTGGATAACGAGAATTCATGGTAAGTAGACAAAGAAGGAAAGAAGAAGGAAAAAAAAAAAAAGTGCCAAAAGTCATGTCAGCAACTAGACAGCGTAGCTTCTTGAAGACTTGGAATATCACTGAAGATGCAACAGTAGCTAGTTTTGTCATTCCTTGAGAAATAAACATTCATAAGGTTTATTGTCTCCATCAGACAAGGACTTGGTCCCCATTGGACAAGGACTTAGTTTCCCTCAGCTTTTTCTTCTGTTTGCTATTGCTTCTCCTTTTGGTGATTCTCTTTATTTTTCTTCTGGATGTTCCTCATCCTATGTCCCCGGCTGCATCTCGAATGCTTATTACCTTTCTCTGACTTTTGCTCCATTCCCTCCCTGCTACCAGCTGTTCTTTCTCTGTATGTTTATACTCAAATGCCCGGAGCAGTAGAACCGTTATTTTATCTGGTTCTTCTCCAGTAAAAATTGGGAAGGAATTCTTCCTCCAACATAGCTCATGGGTATCTGGTCTGGTTTGGGGTCAATCTCTAATCCAATTAGTTGTGGACAGAGTTCACAATTACCTGTTACACAGCGGTGGCAATGTATTTATTAAAATAAACAAGTTTTTGAGGCTATTTGTGTAAACAGAGCTGTGGGTGTGGAAGAGACTCAACATTTTGTGCACTCCTCTATCATAGTACATTTTTTAACTCGGCTAAATAGAAGATTTTGAAGATGCAGGATTCAGGTTAACATGTTCAAGACACCTTCACAAGACTAGATTCAGTATCTGACATTACTTTAATCAGCAGTAGAACTTTCTCTTATTTCAATGCCTCAGTTTCTCCATCTTCTCAATACATTTTTTTCTGTAAACAAAAGAGAAAGATAGCTTAAAACAAGAGGAGGAGCAAAGTTAAGTACCTATCACCTTTGTTCTGTATAAAAGAGAGACTTTCCAAGAGAAGGTACCTGTGGAATGGGAGCCATGGGAAATTCAGTGAGTATGGAAAGGAAGTGGATGAGAGAATGAAGCTCTAGAGGAGGTACTTAGGACTTAGGATGGGAATCAAGAACATGAGTGGAAACATTTGCTTAGCGTGCAGATTAGGCATATCTTCCTTGGTTCCTTGAGAAAAGATGAATATGTCTATAGAAACAGAGATAGCTAGAACAGACTAAGCAGAGAAAGAAAATTATGCTGCATAGCCTCACTCTTCTTAAAAGTAGAAGAGACCTCAGGTGTGGATAAAGCACATGAGAGATGAGAAGCCAAAGACATTTGGGTGGACTTTTGTGATATGGGATACATGAAAAGGTTATAGTGTAGCACTGAAACCAGTGTGAAATCAGATGATCAGTTCTTCATTGTGTTTCTTGACTTTCTCAAAATCTGCTTAACCCCATATCTACAGAGGGAAAATAAAGGAGGGGGGAGGATGCCACAAGTGGCTGCAAGTTAAAAGTTAGCAGAAAGGCTATGTGAAAAAGCAAAGTAACAAGATTAGCTGCATTTTAATTTCTGTAACTTCAGGGGATGCACTAAATAGAACCTCTCTTCTTTCCTCATATGCTTAAGCCAGTGAAAAATACAGGAGTCAACCTTGTGATTAACAAAAGCATATGGATGATTGACATTAGCTTTTGGCCAACAGAAATGACTACTGCTTTCTCTCTGATAGACAGACTGGCCAGCCTGGTCACCTGCAGTCTTCTCTTGGCTTATGGCTACTCCTTATCAATTTAGAGTTTGGAGAAGCAGAGATAATCATGATCTTACAAGCAGCAGGTTCAAAGTGGAATTGTAAAAGGGTCTGAGTCAAGCTGACCTTTTTTTCCCCTTAGATTTACTAATATTAATTTATTATTTCTCCTCAGAGGAATGAGGGAGTCACAGACAAATGTCTCAACTCTTTCTCCATAAGTTGTCTTTTCATATGGGTCTCTCAAGAAGTAGGGAATGAACGTTTCCTATTCATTTAATGATGGCAATATTTGAGGCATAGATGTAGGTGTGGGGCCTCCTTCCTGGAAGAGCCAACCGGTTTCACAGACTGGATAAAAATGTCATAATTTGATTTCTTATGAAGGCTGAAATTCCAGATGGCTAAAGAAGATATAACTCAAATAGGACCATAATGTGGAGGTAGTCTGTCAGTATATGTGGAAGTGAGGTCAGGGATGTAACAAGGTAGTGGGTATTGCTGAGTGGAGATGAACAGTCAAAAGCATAGGGAGCAGGGAGGAATTTATGAAGCCAGCTTGAACCAAGTATCTGAGGCTTCAACTTCTCCCAGATATTAGCAAGTTAGTAAGTGCCAGAAATTAGAAATCTGTCCCTCTCAAGTTCCTGCTGCCTATCATCTTGGCCTCTAGATCCATGTTCCACCAGTGCTTAGTTTGCACTCTGGTTTTAAAACTGTTCATCTATAATACTACTGGTTATCTCCCTTTCATTTTCTGTTTGCTAAAAGGCACTGTGTACCTGATTTTCAGATTTATTGGAAAGCTCTCATGGGCTTGCTTGGATGACAGTATCACATTATAGCCTTGTTCCCTTGTCTGTCATATCATGTACCTACTTTCACAAATTTTAAAGTGAGTTGTAAAATACTTGTTTTGGATGATCCAGGCATTAAAAAGGATGCTTGGGTTTCTTGGTAAAATTAGTTAGCATAAAAAAATGAGCACCTTCCCACAGGGAAATGATTAATAAGGCTATTACCAAAGGTTTGCATTTCAAATAATGTTCACATCTTAATGACTCTTGTAGGAGTATAAGAATAGAGTTTTGTGTTTTTCTTTTTACACGTAATAAAACTACTATCCAAAGAGGTTTAGTAAAAGCTCATGTACTAAAATCCTAACACAACAATCCTGCTCTCATGACACCTCCTCATTGTTGGTTCCGTATACATAAAACAAACCTCTTCATACACATAAACACGTATGTGTATACAGCAAGTGAACTTCTGCTCAAGTAAAGAGATTCCATCAAAGTACCAATATACTTGAAAGGTATGAATTAGTGGCATACTTACATGTTCTTTACAGATGTCTGATAAACAGGATTAATACCATTAGAAAACATCTATGAGATATTATTAAGGCTTTCACTATTTTTAAGAGGTTTTATTCTATTTCTGGCCATTCTAAGAAATATTTTTATCAGTATTTCAAAATCCTCAACAGGATTTTTGTTGGTTCATACATATATTATTACATGCATCTTGGAGTTTTGTGGCATAGGGATTTCGAGACTAGAATAAAACTTATTTGATAGTAAAATAATGGAAAACCTTCAGTAGTCTGACTCAAAAGGAACTTTAACTGCACTTCGAGGTTGGTTTTGTAAACATTTGCTATTGAAAATGTACAGAAGTTCCTTAATTGAGAAACTTGCAAACTTTTTTTTAGATGTGAACAAAGCTCTTTGTAGGAACATGCACGTCCTCTCTGTCTGCCAGTAAGAAATGGTGTGCATGGGGGATTATATAATGTCACCTAAGGATTAAAAACAAAGGAATTTCAAATCATCATTTAGTTCTTAACATGTGTTTGAGGAAGAAAAGTTTTAGAGTGTAATTAATAGGAATTTTCATTTGATAGGAACATGGGTTAACAAGCTTTAACTTTGTATTCTTAGTAACTTCTTAACTATCTAATGTCTTTGATGAGGATAAATAAGAAAATTATACAATTGTTTCTTTTCACTTATCCTCTGCATGATTATGAGACAACATAAAAGGGCTTATACCTTGTTTGCTTTTCCTAATAAGTGTGTGAGAATTTCTCAGATGCTTTGGAATATCACATCGCTTGACTTTTACATACTGGAACAGGATTTAGCAAACAACTTTCCTGAGCTTAGAGGTGATTTTATACATAATATTTTTTCTATGTTACCTGTTCAAACTATCTTTTCTTTCATTTTTGTTAACCATTTCATAGCACCTCCCCAAATAACTCAGATTAAAAAAAAAAAAAAAAGCCGGGCGTGGTGGCGCACGCTTGTAATCCCAGTACTGGGGTGGCCAGCCTCAGTTACGTAGTGAGGCTCTCTGCAACTTAGTGAGACCCTGTTTCAAAATAAAGAATAAAAAATACAGCTGAGGGTATAGCTCAGAGGTAGAATGCCCCTAGGTTCAAACTCCAGGACCACCAAAAGAAAAAAAAAAAAAATCTCCGATGAGCCTATGCTCTCTATTGAATGTTAAATGATTGCATCTTGTCAGATCAATCAAAAGTGACATGTATTGCTTTTGACCCTCCTCTCACTTTCCCACCCCAAACACTCACCCCCCACTCGTTGATTTTTCTGCTTAGTTCAAGAAGCTATGTTTTCTCACTACATAACTTACACCAAGATTGCCCCTAATGGTATTTAGAAAACTAACAATAATATATTCTTGAGTTGTGCTATGGGGTAAGATTATTCAGCAATATTTATATAATGCCCATAGGCTCAGCCGATGGAGAAAGGGAAAAAGGAGATCTAAAAACAAATAGACTATCATCTCCCAAAGAGCTTTTAGTGTCTTTATGGGTACAGAAAACAGATAAAAAAGAATTAGGAAAACTCAAAAGCAACATCCAAATGAGAGCAAATTGGTCTGGTACAAACTGAGTTATATAAATGCAAAGAGGATGCAAATTATAAAAAAGTGAAGTTCATTGTTTAAAACTGCTATCTTTTATTTTCATAATACTTTGTCCTAAGAATGCTAGAAATCAGAACACCATACACTTCAATAAGGAAAAATTTCTGGTTGAATTGTATCATTTAGGGAAGCAAACCTAGCTCAGGGTGTTGTATGGGCTTCTGAGTATGGAATCTATGACACTTTATGAGTCCCTGCTAAGTTTTTCTCATCATCATTAAAACTTGTTATATAATCTTGAACAAGCTAACCTCACTGTACCTCACAAATTTAAAATGGGAATGCTAATAGTACTTTCTCTCAAGATTATTTGGAACATTAAATTATAATATTGTATCACTTCCAGTCTATGAAGCATCTCTTTTTCAGTTCAGTTTCTTTGAGATTGAAGTACATATTATAGTTATAAGAAACCATTGTGACATAGATTAACTGGCACCAGTTATTTCTTTCTTAGTGGTATAAAAAGTAACGATGCATTTCATGATTAAAGATGTCACCTACAATGTGTACAGTTCTTAGAACAGAGTCAATGACATAGTAGGTCTTAAAAAGTGTTATTGTTATCATTATTGGCTAACTACCGTGTTTGTAATTTATAGAGCATCTGCCTCTAATCTCATTGGCTTCTGCTCTATGGAGTGATTTACTTTTGATTTCTGCTCCTTATTTGAGAAAATGGAGCCTGAAAGACTTGTCAGAGATCATTGAAATACCTAGGTCATGAACTCAAGTTGTTTTATTTTTTGTTTTTTCCTTCATCACACTTCTAAATGAGTACTAATATTTTGCATGAACTCTGGGTACTAGGAATAAGCCAGTAACTCAGGTATGGAGGCTCTATATCTGACTGATCATAACTGGAACAGAGGTTAAGGCAATGTGAAGACATAGAGAGTAAGCCAGCAAACAAACTCAGAGTGAAACATGATAAAAGGATAGAGATGCCTGGTGTGATATTTACTAAGGTCCTGTAAGGTTTGTCTGAGGAGTGGACTTCTGAAGTGACACTTCAAGATGGAATTGAGAAGTTGCACTTGCAGAACAATGGGGCACTGCAATGCAGGAGTGACCTTTGGAAAAATAACTGGAATGAGCTGAGGTAAGCCAGGGGGATAGATGTCTACAGTCCTGAGAGAGGAAGATATGTAGCTGTCATTTTAGGATTCAGAGAGCAGAAGCTAGATTGTGTCTTGGGTGCAAAGGATTTGGGTATTCTTTACAACAACTTATACACTTGTACTTTTTAGGTGCTTTAAGGAAATTCTTGCATCCAGCTGAGAAGTGTCAGCACTTGGATTGTTTTATCCTCCTTTCCACATGAGTACACCAGAGAACAAGAATACAAAACGATTTCTTATTTTCTAAAGTCATATAATGCTAGTGATATCTAGTTGAGTAACTGAGGTGTCGATTTTAGAGGGTTTTTAAAAGCTTAAAGTCTTCCAAGTGGAAATTTCCAATACTACTAATCCTTAAGTGGTTACTCTTTATACTCTATGGAACTGTTCCATAAAATAAATCATTAGTTTTTTCCCCCACTTCTGTGGTTCTTTGGTATTGCCTCACTTGAAATCAGCTGTTTAGAAATATCAATACTGTCTTGAAATATTCCATTGAATAATGACTCATATGAAGCCATGAGTTGATTTATTTTTCTCATGCATATCAACACATTTAATACAATCATGTAAAAAAATTGGTAATCTTTTTATTTCCAAGTAGGGTTTTCAGCACCAGTAATTGGTGCTTGCATAGTTCATACTCATAACATTATACCTAACTTAAGCAATGACAAGAATCTAAGTTAGATATCATTATTGATATTGTCTAGGGAAAAGACATGATTCAGATATCTATATGATCTTAATTCACTCCTTTTACTGGACATCATGCCTTCTATGTAAAATGTAGATGTTAAAATAAATGAATCTTCCAGCTCCCCTTGATTTGTGATATCACTATCAATTTACCAACTAAGGAATTCACATGCATTCGTCATTTGCAGAAAGTAGTTCAACATAGCTCAGAATCTTGTATATTTCATATGTGTTATATTTCACCAATACAACTGAGTGTCTTGTAGTTTCCAGATTCCTCAATAGAGGTACAGGCATGTAAGATGTCTGTCCAGCAACTGTGAGAGTTTAGGCTACAGTAGAAAAAGTTTGGTAACTCAGATTTTTTTTTAAATAACCTTTTTGAGATATAATTTATTTCACTTTTGATTCACCAACTCAAATTATTTTTAAAGTAAATGATCAAAACATTCATTTTACAGATATTTATTGAGCACCTGCCATGGGTCAGGTGCATTCTAGGTGCTGAAGTAATAGAGATTGACAACTATTGTAGGCCAATATTCAGGGTCAGCATAGGATGCTCTGGTAACACATTAGTAGGCTAAAACATGCCTAATTTGGGGAGGTATCTGAGAGGTGATCTTTAAACAGGTTTTAGAGAAACATCCAGGCAATTTAAAGGTTAATGGCATATGGAAAATAAAAAAAGGTGAGTTTTCTAGAGGAAGAAAGGAAAGGTGCTTAGGGAATGCTCACTGTAATCTGAACATACAGCACAGTGTGAGGACAGTTGCTGCTGAGCCTGAAGGGTGGAGTCTTCCCAAGTGTGCTTCAGTAGAGTTGGACATGCCTGATTATGAGGTCACAATGAAGGATGAGGCCAGCTGGAGGATGTGACACTGGAGTTGGGTCACACAGGATGCCACAGTTAGTTTAGGCAGAAGTAATTGCAATTATAAAAGTAAGATGTGTTTGAAAGAATGGTGTTTTCAGCTGGATGAGGAATTTGAAGTCCTTGGACAATGGAGTAAGTGGAATAGAGAAACAATATAGCTGAAAGAATTTATTTGTAATGGTGGGAGGAACAACTTAGAGAAGGGTTCAAAGCAGTACAATGACAGTGACTTTGTATATTATATACCTTATCCTGTTGTTAGCTATGGTAAATAGGGACAGACATCTGGAAGACAAAGACTAGAATACTGAAGGCTTGTGAGAAGAAATTAGAAGTGTGCTATAGAAAGATAACTCTGGATATACTTGAATTAGAGAGGTCCTGGATTGTGAATGAAAGCTAGGAGATGTCATCCATATCATGCAGAATGATGCATATCTGGCCAGGATGTTATGTGAAATTCTGTCAATTTAACCTTCTGCAGCCATAGCCAATTGTGTCTCCTATTAAGAAATTACAATCAAACAAAAGATATGAAATGATAACCAACATTTACTGGGAACTCACTCTATCACTTTCCTGTGTTAATTCATTTGATTCCCTCAGTAACCCCATAAGGTAGGCTGTCATTTGGCCACATTGTAGAGATAGAGAAACTGTGACCCATAGGGGTGTAACACACCAAAGTAGTAAGTGGGCAGATAGGTCTTTAAGCCAAGGTCATAAGACTCTGAAGCCTGAGTACATGAATTAATAATTAAAGACAAGATTACCTAAGTATTTTTAGTGAAGAAGTTTTATTTTTTTTATAATTCAGTGATTTTCAAGTATTTGTAGAATAACCTAATCTTTGCCTCAATCTAACTTTAAAATGTTTACAAATCTCATGCTCACTTGTTCCCTGCTGTTACCCTAACTCTAGGTAACTTCAAGCCACCCCCTGTAGCAGTTAGCTTCTAAATTATGGTGACTTTAGCTTCCTGGCAGTTGTTTTAGAATAATAACATTCTGGCAGCCTCAAAAATTCAGGATTATAGCATAGTTTGTTAGAACTTCTGATTTCTAACTTTTGCATGCATTTAGTGTTCTCTGTTCGCAATTTGGGGAAGGGAAGGTAAAAGTCACAGGCATTGTGTCAGTCATTGGTCATAAGCACATGACTGAAATTGCTCTGATTCACCATTGATACATAAATAGACTATTGAACAACTTTGGAGAAGAAAATTCTCTGGAAATCCTAATGTATTTGTTGAAAGCCTTGTGTTAAACTTCTTTCTGCTGGAAGTCAATGAATTGTTTTTTTTTTCTTTTTTTAATTTAGTATATATGAAGCATTTGGGATGCTTGGCATTTAAAGTATACAATCCACATCAATTTAAAATAAAATAAGGCTCCCCTTCCAGAATAGACTTGTAATTGCCAGGCATAAAATAGCTGAGCTATGGAGTGTCTTAAAGGACAGTTGGTCTCCTGCAGAGACTCCCCGCAGGACACTCCTACACAGGTAACTGCAATGTCTTGGATTGCTGTACCTGCTTGGTGGCACATATATCTGAGATGTTTTAAAATAACAATCGCAAGTGCAAAAGATTCAATCAATCCTAGTATTTCTCTCTCTTATTCTCTCAGTCCCCAAGTTAAAAATAAATTCTGCCTGCCTCATTTTCCTGTGTGCTAGTTAGTAGGATTAGCTGGAGTTCTCAACAGGAAAGCAATAGATACAGTAGACGACATTGTATGGTGGGTGAAAGCCCGGTAGAGATAATTATACAGTCACTCCCACTATATTACCCTTCAAAGAAACTGAGCCTAATATTCTCCTCCTAAGCAATTTAACCAACTTCTAAAAAAAAGTAAAAGATATTATTTAGAGAATGAAATAGCTACTGTATATAATCAGAAAGGAGAATTATAGCAAATTATTATACTCATTTGATAAGTGGATAAAGAGCTATTCTCAGAGCTTTGTATTGTACCTCCTAAGTAATTGTTCAGTTGTGCTAACTGTCCTTTAAAAAGGAGAAGAGATAAAGAACTTCTAAAAAAAAATCAATTGTTATACTTGTTCAGTAAGGTTTTCCTTCTGGGCACAGAGTAAGTCTAATTTCATGTTTCATGAGGATCAAGCACATTTTGGCCATTAAATGTTTAATAGTGAAGATTTTTTTTTGGCTTTCCAAAGATAATGTCCCTGTATAAACATATGCTCTAACATGAAAAAATTTGAAAGATCTACCACATGTATGTGCATGAAAGGATAGATGTTGTAGATCTGTATTCACTGCACATATACTCCAGTATTTGCAGAAGATAGAACTGTGTTCCAATGCTACTTTCTAGGATAACCAAAAAAGAACACTCAATATTAACTTGTCCACATATTTCAAAAATGGGCTGGCAACAATACTGGACTCAATTTTCCTTTGGTTTACTCTAAACAAAAGAGACATCCCAGTGTGTAAACCTTGAGATTAAATGATTGAGCTCTTAGTGTTTGCAATTCTTATGTCCCTGCCACGAAAAGAGAATAAAAAGCTGAACTAATTGCTATTATGAGAAGCCTTGCAGCATAGTTGCTAAGAGTAGCTACTCTAAAGATGCCAATCTGCCTTAGATGGGATACCCTGTCTCCTCCACTTGTTAGCTTCATAACATTCAGCAAGTGTCCTAATCTCTCTATGCCTCAGTTCCTGACTTCAAAGAAGTCATCAGAACACTGATTATAACAACTCAGTGCCTACCTCCTACAGCTGTAAGGAGGAAATCAGTGATATCTGTGGATCAGTAAAGCCCTGTATCTGTCACACACATTTTGTCAGTTCAGACCCATTCTATTTACACACTTAACATTTCTGACTAATTACTGGTGGTCAGGTGGCAGCCATGTAGTTGTCATTGTCTGCACATGTTCATCTAATCATTGTTGACCATGGGATCAGTGGCATAAAAGAAAATCCTGGTGACAATAGTAGACACCACTGTCATTGTTTTAGTTTCAGGTCCCTAAGACTGTTGAATGTGAGTAGAATGTACTGAAAGAATATTTTGGAATTACCAACAGTCTAATCGATCTGACTTGCCTTAAGTACATTCAGAAAGTTTTGCATTAAGTTATGCTGAAATTCACATCTGTTAATTCATATACCATGTCCTTTTCTCTGGATTATGAAGATTAAATTGAATGATAGAAGGAAAAGCTGCTTTAAAATAAAATTTAAAAAATTAGAATAATTCAGGTACAACTATAGTAGCAAGCTTTGTATAGTGGCATATGCTTGTAATCCCAGTGCTTGGGAGGCTGAGAGAGGAAGATAGCAGGTTCAAGACCAACCTTAGTATCTTAGCAAGACCTTCATCAACCTAGTGAGAGACCCTATTTCTAAACAAAGTAAAAAACAAAACAACAAAAAACAAAAAAGCCTGGATAGTTCGAAGGTAGAATGGCTTTGGTTCAATTCCTAGTACCACAAAAGCAAAAATTAGCAAAAACAAAACAAAACAAAAAACTGTAGTTAAACAATACAACCTAAACCTTGGTGTTTAAAACTAGAATTTATTTTTTTATGCTGCTTGTTCATTATTGGCTTAGAACGGGGTCTTTGTAGGATGATGGAATAGCCACCATCTCAAACACTGCTGATATACTTCCTAGAGCACCAAGGATCTGGAAATGGCAGTTATTTGTCCTGGCCTGGATGTTAACACTTGTCACTTCTGTTCACAGCTCACTAGCCATAGCAATTAACATGACTCCTCCAGCCATAATGGTGCCAGAAAGCAGAGACTGGAAATAGTTGGAGAGTAGCATCAATGACTACCACAGAGCCTGTAACACAACTGATAATGGTTAGCAGCCATGGTGTTCCCTATGTATCAGGCAATGGTGAAAAGTACTTTTCCCAGTGTGCTTTAGTCCTTGTGAAGTAGATGATCAAGATGTCTATTGTACAGATGAGATACCAAGGCCCAAAGGAGAACAGGCACAGCAGGCACTTTGCATCTGTTTTGAAGTATAATCTCAAACTACAATGGATTGGAGTGTATAAACAAACATATGCACTTTATTTATTTGTATATTTATGTATTATTTTATTTTGGCAGTGCTAGGGATGAAACCCAGAGACTTGTGAATTCTAGACAGTGCTATACCTCTAAGCTATTTTTTTTAAACTGTAAAAAGGAAGAAACAACTATAGTTAAAAATTCTGCTCTCCAAAATAAGAGAATTAGTTAAGTGATTCCTAAGGCTTCTTGAAATTCCACCCAGATTGGCCTATAATGACCTGCAGAGAGGTAATTGCTATTTTTTATCTAGTTGTCTCATCTTCAGAAGCCAAGGGCCTTTTCTGGCTAGGACAATGACTTATGTTGTAGCATCAGTGGAGGGGTACTGGCCCAGTAGATGGGGCTACCAGGGTTTCCATGGATACTGCTCCTTTTGACTTATTTAAACTTTTTAATTTGGGAAATTTCGAACCTATATTAAAATAGAAGAGTATAGTGACTACAATTATCATTGATCAATACCTGATTATCAATGCATGCTCAATCTTGCTTGATTTAGCTTGGTGACTTAACCTGGCTTTTTGTGAAGGTGATTCTTAAGCATCCACTGTTTCCTTGGATTTGTGTGACACAGGACTAACAAAGCAGGGTGTCAGCCAGCTGGTAGCAGTCTGCTGAGGAAGGCTTAGCAAGGATATGTGGAAGACAGGATTGAAGAGCTTCTACTAGAAAAGAGGGTAACACTAATCAATATTTTAGACAAGTAGTCAACCTGAGGTTAAATACTGTGACAGTATACAATCATTCTTGGATGCTTTTGCAACATAAGTAGGGAAAGGAGAAATGTGTTCTTCATGTGATTCAAAATTATTGTCCTTCTCCCCAGGTACAAATGTAGTTGTACCTGATACTGAGATAGTTAATAAACAGAGTCATCTGAGGTCTGCAATGGGACAGCACAGGAGAGCTGCCTCTAGGACAACTGCATGGCTAAGACCACTGACACTAGATAGGAAGCATGCCATCAGCATCCTGGGTGTCCTCTTCAGCAAAATCCAGAGGCTCTTGGGTCACTTAACCTCCCTGTCGCTTTTTGAAAGACACATATAATAACCGTCTTGGTTCCTCACAAATCTATTATAGCGTTTAATTAACAAATGTTCCTCAAGTGCTTTGAGCTCCCCGTCTGGATAGATGTGACTGAAATGTAAAATACCTTTCAGTGCCTTATTTATTGCTCCAGCGAACACGCTATATGCTGGCAGCGTTTATCTTCATTTTAATTTTATCTCCCACAAATATAGGCATTAATTTAAATCACATACAGAACATAACAGTTTTTATAGAGGCAAACTTATTCCAGTGTGCTGCATTTTAATATCGCACTTTACCATCTTTTCTCACTTGATTCAAGAATAGTATCTCTTCCTGCCTCAGCATTTAATCTTAGGACAACAGAAACTTTTTTTTTTCTGTGCATGCATGTTCTTGCTCTCAAACTTAATCTTTTTCACTGCTTTGCTGTTTGTTGCCTGAAAGTTTTGTTGTGAGTATAAGCACAGGTATATATTAGTTTTCTTTCTGTATTAGTTATCTTTGCTGGATGGATTCTAGGGAGGGTGGGCTGGGACATCAAAAGGGATTATGTAGCTCAAAGAACTACATATTCAATTTTAGATACCTTTTCTCATAGTAACAGACTACTTCTAATAGTAATAAAAAAAAATTCTCCTTCCTAAAATTCAGGCGCTAGTTAAATCTGTGTGTGTGTGTGTGTGTGTGTGTGTGTGTGTGTGTGTGTGTGTGTACGTGCACTAGCATGCATTTCACTGGAAATTGAACTCCGAGGCTTTCTACCTCTGAGTTACGTGCCCAGCCTTATTTAATTGCATTTTGTTGTTTGTTTTTGAAACAGAGTCTCTGGTAACTTACTGAGGATCTCTCTAAATTACTGAGGCTAGTCTTGAATCTGAGATCCTCCTGTCTCAGCCTCCCAAGTACTGAGATTACAGGCATGTGTACCATGCCTAGCTGCTAAATAATCTTTTAATAATCTCATTTGTTTTTTTCTGGCCCTCCTTTTATTCAAAGGGAAAATTCCCCTCTTTCTTCATAAAGACTTCTTTTGCAGCAGATGAGTCTTTTTTCCCCTTAGGGAAAACGTGCTAAATGGGACTGCTGTATTTATGGCTCTGAAACATTCCACTTAGCTGTTACACCCTAAGCAAGGATGGTTTCCCCATCCTTAATTTGCGGCCTGAAAAGCTGTGGCCCTCCTCAATTAAAACTTGCTGAATTGCCTCTGACATGGCAGAATATTCCCAGAAATCAGGATCAACAGTGGAGGCAGTAATAACAGGAGCACTGCCATAACACAACATACTTTTAAAAGCCATTTTAGGCTTTTTTCAGAAGCTTTCAGGTTGCTTTCCCTCCAAGGTTACAAATTAAAGAGAAAACAAAACTTATTTTTTCTGTTTTTTTTTCCAGGCCTCTGAACATTTAGAGTTAGTTGGGCTATTGTCGTTTTTATTTTGTCATAGTTGGGCTATTGTCATTTTTATTTCTCACTTTAGTCAGGGTTTAAAATGTACCAATTACTGTTTAAGTTCCCTGGTGGTTTTTTTGTCTTAACAACCCTAGAAGACAGCTACCATATTATGCTCATTTTATAGATGAAGAAACATGGTCTAGAGAAGGTAAATGATTTTTCTGAAATCACACAGTGAGTACATGGCAGGGCTAGGATTTTGAATCCTGTCCACCGTAACTATATACTTTTGGAATAGCTCTCTTCAGCCTAAAATTTTGACCTTTTGTTTGATGCTGACTTTTCCCGAGCCCTTAGTCATCCTGCTGCTAGGTGGATTTTATCTGTGGCAAGAACACGGTTACCCTGGAAACTCACTAGCTAAAATGACAATCTAAATATAGCACCTTCACTCAGTTTTATTAAATTAGTGGATTAGTGTTGCTGGTGACATGGACCTCTTCATTGAAAGGTGCTGAGAAATGGGCTTTCACCAGTCATTCTTACCTCAAAACTATTTGAGATCAATCTCATCTATTCTACCAAACCAAAAAATAATAATAGGCCTCAGGCTCACACTGCTTGGATGGCCATTATTTTGCTTAGGAACATTGATTTCAGTCTACCCTTGTTTCAGGAAAGGTCATAGCTCTTTGATAGGCTTTGGTCCTTCCTGGATTTCTGATGGGCCAAGAATCTGCTTTGGCTCAAACTAATTGGTGAGTTGGCTTTAAATCCGTGGAAGTAGAACAGAAATGAATTAATATAGCTAGTGCTCAGCCCAGTGTCACCAGCTTGGAGGAAAGGAGACTGTAAGAATACTGGATGCTCCCTCTTGAAGTGGAAAATGGTAGGCTTATAGGATGTCCACTTAGTTACTTTTGTGCAATTCATATTTTGCTGTGCACATCACCTATTACTTTCATCCACTTCTTTATTATCCATTTTATAGAAATGGTTCAGGTAGAGCCCAAATAAATGACTTGCTAATTTGCAGGGCTATATAGTCATGATGTGTTGTGGGGAAAGCACTCCTCACTTAGGGTTTCACTGTTCTTTTCTTTATACCATAGTGTTTTAGGCCTGACTACTATGTCTCAGAAAACAAAACCAAGGTTAAAACCACTGAATCTGAATTCTTGAAGCTCTAACATCAGAACTGTTGTCATCTGCAAAATCCAGTAATTGTAGGCATCCCCTGTATAAAATAGCAGGGATAGCCAGGCGTGGTGGCGCACGCTTGTAATCCCAGCATTCGGGAGACCGGAGGATCCGGGTTCGCGGCCAGCCTCAGCTACCTAGTGAGGCACTCCGCAACTTAGTGAGACTCGGTTTCAAAATAAAGAATAAAAAATAGGGCTAGGGGTATAGCTCAGAGGTAGAATGCCCCTGAGTTCAATCCCTAGTACCACAAAAAAAAAAAAAAAAAAAAATAGCAGGGATCAGGGAAGAGAGAGGGCTGAACCTTACCTGGAAGGTGAGAGTTCCATGACTATCTCTGTTGCTATTGAGCAGATTTCCATAAGCAGTAGCTCAAAATGTGAAGAGAATTCATATCTTCAAAAACATCATACATTCTGTGTTAGCTTTTTTATCTGAGAAATAATTTCTTTTAAATAATTTCATTGAGGTCCAAGAGGTGTCTCCAATAACTACTCCCCACTCCCTCAATGAATAAACATAAGATGTTCATTCAAGTTCTGTCTCAATTTGCTGAGTTGGAGGTCTTAATCAGGGTAGTTGTCTCTGAGCCTTATTTCCCCTTGGGGATAATGGAGCGGCAACAAAATTGGTAATAACGCTGAGTTATAAAGAAATGAGGTAATCCCATGTAAGACAGCAGTGTTATTCTTATAACCACTTAACTCTCTCCCTTTCTCTTTCTCACAGTTTCTCTCTGATTCTAGCTCTGTGAGACTTAATCTGAGACTATCTTTGATATTCCTTATATATAGTTGTAGGGTCTTGAATTTTAAAATTCTAATTCTGTTTTTATTTCCCTGAGAGTTCCAAATTCTTCTCATCTAAATGAAATGAGAAATTACACCCTAGTTTCTTCCACATCTAATGTATTTTTCTCTTAGATATACATCTATATGTTATCTGAATTGTGTATATATTTTCATAACCTCATATGTACACACTCATCTTTTTAAAAATCTAAAGGGAAATATATATGGATAGTAGTTATTTCTGAGATTTGGGGGATAAGCTTCTTTCTATCCTTTTCTACATATTCCTAAAGTTTCCTTAATGTGCCGACTTTGCCTTTGCTTTACATATATATTGTAATTTAAGAATTTTTATAAATGCATATATAATAAAATGTGTATGGTGTTACTCAGCTGGCACTGTGAAAAGATACCTGAAGCAATCAACTTATAAGGAAGGAAGGTTTGTTTTGGCAATTTCAGTGCATGGGAAGCAGCCTTGTTGTTTGGGGACTGGTGAGGAGGCTACATCATGGTGGGGAGCATATGGTGAATGAACTGCTCACCTCATGGCAGCTGGGAAACAAAAGAGACAGGAAAGGGCCAGGGTCCTAATATCTACTTCAAGAGTCACTTCTCCTTGGTTACCCAAATTCCTTCCACTAGTCCTTCCCCTAAAGTTTCTACCACCTCCTAATGGCACCATAGGCTAGTGACCAAGCCTTTAATACATTGGCATACATGCATATAGCATGTATATTTTAATAAGTTTAAGCACAATCATGTATGTATAGTCACACTCATTATGTTTTGCAAAGCAAAATACACTCTACCAATGAATATTTACAAAGGCAGATTAAAATATTTATTGAATTTTCCCTCTCTCCCTCTTCTTTCTGCTTCTTCTCCCCCATCTCTGTCTCTCTCTCTCTCTCTCTCTCTCTCTCTCTCTCTCTCTCTCTCTCTCTCTGTCTCTCTCTCTCTCTTCCTCTTCTCCCCCTCCCCCTTTCTTATCTTCCCTCCAATCTTCCTCTCCAGTGCTTGGAACTATCTCAAAAGAAAGATAGAAAGATATAGATATAACTATGATTCTTAACATTGATTTCAATATTTAATGAATGGAATGACCCTTTCTTTCCCACAACCCTAATGAGGAAGGATACTTGAATATTAGTATGGGAGTTATAACAACCCATTTGTAAATTGAATATCTATAATGCTTCCCTTTCCTTCTTTCCAACCCCTTTCTTTGCCTTCCTTGTTACCACCTTCTTCTCCTTCTCTCTTCCTTTTTTCTTTTAACTTGTTTGGAGCATCTTAAATGATTGGCTTCTTTGCAGCCAGGGAATTTGCTCAACCAACAGCTAAAGTTTATACACTTTTCTCCTCTCTGAATGTCTGCTTTGGGTATGGCTTTTTTTTCTCCCTTTCCAGGACCACCCCTGCTATACTTATATTTTTTGTTTGTTTTTATAATCAGTCCATGTTATTCTATAAGTTTTAAATATTATAATATTTACTTAATCCAGAGAAAAAGGGCACTTTTTTCACTAAGAATTTTTTAAGAGGAAATATTATTTCCCTGCTAAGGGGACCAACTTTAGCAGTTCATCCTCTTTTTTCTTTTATTCAATTTGATCTGTTCAAGTGAGGAGACCACATTTGGGGCTTGCTAGTATGATTCTGAGTTAATTCCTCATCTTGGCCTCTCCCCAGGGCACTCCAAGGTGCACAGAAACACAATGGGATCATCAGCTGCCTCTGCTGCTGTTGCATATAGTAGTATACTGGGGCCTTGCAGCATGGACAAGATTCAGCCTTGGAAGTATTTTCAGGAAGAGGTGGAGGTCCATTCTCCACTCTGAGCATCTTTCAGTAGCTTAGTAAAGCTGGTATTAATGTTATAAATGATTATCCCTAAGCCTGTCCCAGTTCCAGCCCAGATGGAGTTTTGATTTTAGGAAATCATTCAGTGAAATGTATTTCCTGTGCCTGGTAGTCAGTGATCACTTACCAAAAAAAGGTGGTGGTGGGAGAATAAAAATAAACTTATGCTAATTCACATACACTTAACCTTTACTGAGTGAGTAATACCAAAAAGGGGATGCAGCAGCCTCCTCTGACCAGCATTTGCACATGGATTCCAGGAATGCGTTTAGAGTTGCCAAAGCAATCTCTGAATCCTGCCAAAAGTATCCTGTGGGCTTTTGCTAAGGGTGAAGAAAGCAAGGAATATGGAGGTGTGTATGTGAATGTGTTTTAAAACTTTATTGCCCAGCAGTGTGTAGTGAAAAAAAAAAAAAACAAAAACAAAACACTGGATAAAAATATAGGAAACCTGCATTCTGGACTAGGTCCCATGACTCTATAAAAATTCCCCTCCTAAATTGGGCTTGGTTGTACATGCTTGTAATCCCAATACTTGGGCAGCTGAGACAGGAGGATTATAGGTTCACAACCAGCCTCAGCAACTTAATAAGGCCCTCTACAACTTAGTGAGACTCTGTTTCAAAATAAAATAAAATAGGGCCAGGGGTGTAGCTCAGAGGTATAATGCCCCTGGGTTCAATCCCCAGTGCCACCCACCCCCCAAAAAAAATTGTCCACCTACCTTGGAACTTTAGTTATCATGTTTAAAATAAGGATGCATACTAAGATATTAAATTCTTTATGTCCTGTGCTTCAAATTATTTCAGCATAGAAAGATCACATATGCTCCTATGCTTATCATGTTTTTAACTAGATAAAACTAAACTAAAACAATAAAAGCAGTGGCATTAAAAAGAGAAAGAGCTTTCTCACTGTTGGGGTGGTCCCCATTCTCCCTTGAATATGTATTTCTTGCTTTTCTAAATAAATCTGTGACTCTGGAGAAAAAAATGAAAAAACAAAACTAAAAAGTACTTTCAGTTAAAGATCCAGCTTTAGTAACAACTTTTAATCTCATATTTTTAAAAACATGATGAGTTGAAAGCTCAGATTTAAACCCTAGTTCATATAAACCATACTAGTACTGTGCAACAAGTAAATGAATAAGTTTTACCAGAATATGACACCCTCTTGTCATACTTTTCATGAGAAATGATGCTATTGAAATTAGGCATTTTTCTCAATAGGTCTCTTGTTTACCAGTTTTTTTTTTTGTTTTTTGTTTTTTTGTTTTTTTGGGTTTTTTTTG
>PVLC010004087.1:23537-88986 GCA_004027655.1 Graphiurus murinus
GGTACTGGAGATTGAACTCAGGGGCATTCTACCTCCGAGCTATACCCCCAGCCCTATTTTTTATTCTTTATTTTGAAACCGAGTCTCACTAAGTTGCGGAGTGCCTCACTAGGTAGCTGAGGCTGGCCGCGAACCCGGATCCTCCGGTCTCAGCCTCCCGAATGCTGGGATTACAAGCGTGCGCCACCACGCCCGGCTGTTTTTTTTTAAATAACGTCAAACATCATCCTGCTTTTAAGTATCTCATTGTCTATACAGATATTTTTGGTAGCTTTCTATATTGTGTAATTGCTTCCCCTCTCTTTGTGGGATGGCTGAAACCTTTAAGGGGGTTAAGAAAGTTCCTGTCTTACTAAAAGGTCCAAAGAGAGATGTAACCTTTTTGTTCTCATCTCATAGTAGGAAGGCATGTTTCTTCAGAAACAATCTTATGGTTCTGTTAAGGCAGGGATCACTGTGCAGCAATAGTGTGACCCACATATTAATCTTGCAACAACATTGGCATGCCTTATGAATGCCTTATTTTCTACCCAAAGTCAAAGATCGCCCTATTTGATGATGCTCACAGAGGATTTTGCCAGAGGAAACCATCAAGGAAGGTGTATCAAGAGATTAGTTGCGAGGATGAAGCTTACATGATCATATGAGCTAAGCAGACAGTCTGACTTCCATCGAGTAGGTTGTTCGGAAGGGCAGGCTGGAACTTTATGGAAAGGGCAGAGGCTGCAGCCACAAGCAAAATTTCCTTCTTCTTAAAGAATCCTCAGATATGCTCTGAAGGCTTTTTATCTGAATTAAATCCATGTACATTGTGTAGAATAATCTCCCTCATTGATCACACCTACAGAATATCTGGGCAGCCACACTTAGAGTTTGTAGGGACAGCACATGTGGAAAAAGCAGGTGCTCTGCTGCAGTCATGTTTGGACCTGAGACGCTTTGCCCACCTGCTCTGGGATCAAAGTCATCACTTTGTGTTAGTTCATAGTTGAAGGCTGCACAGTTGACTGTCATCTTTCCTGTGTTCTCAACCAGTGTTGCAATTTTGTATTATGTTTATATTTTGCTTTGAGGTTAAAGGCATTTAACTAAAATATTCTTTCTTCCACATTGTTGTCATCTATTAAACTTCTGGTCCTGGCCTTTAGTTATTGACCACAGGGCAACTGGCTCACTGTCTTCTCTCTAAATCCAGTCTTTTAGCCTTGGTGAGAGAGTTCAGGGCCTAACAGTTGGCCTCTTGATCCCTTGCCCTCTCATTTTCTGTAACTCTCATTTCCATTCAGATACAGTCTCCAAAGCCCTGGATCTTGCTTGGCTGTATTTTAACTCAATCATAAAATTAGCCTCTATTGTGATCATGACCCCTTATTTTTCAAGCTCTCTCTGTCATGCAACTTCTACTCTACTCTTGAATGTTTACTCGTGCCTTTGTTTCTGTTTCCTCCGTCAGTTCCTGTCTGTATTGCTTTTCATATCCAACTAGAGTTTGTGGTTAATTTCTTCAGACCCTTCTTCTCACTCTCCTTTCAGTAGGCTTCATCCAGAGGCGCAGTTACACATCTGCCCCTGTGCAAACCTGTGGCTCTCTCAGGCCATCTTGCCAACTGTTCAGGACTATTGCATACTACACTCCTACAGTCTACTGGTTTTTCTTTCTACCTGCCTGGATAATTCCATTTAGGCATCTCCTTAGCTCTTTTTTTTTTTTTTTTTTTTTTTTTTTTTTTTTTTTTTTTTTTTTTTTTTTTTTTTTTTTTGGTGAGTGTGTGGTGGGTTTCTTTCCTAAAGCCTGCACTTGTCCTCTTCCCTCATTTGGTTTGGAAACTCTTGCACTCCTATGGCCTCAACTACTAGTGCTGATGTTATATTATAAATCTGTTCCACCAATCTTTTTTTGCAGTTCAGATCCAAATGTTTTTAACTGCTTATTGGCCAAGCACATTCAGATATATCACAGAAATCAGAGCCTCAACACTGTTCAAAATAAATACACTGACTTTTCCCAGAGTTTTTTCTTCTCCTGTGTTGTTTTATTAAATGGTGCCACTATCTAAACAGTTTTCAATGCCAAAAGTTTGGATATTATCCAAATTTTCTTGACTCTTCTATCCTCTGTTGTTAATCTTACCTCCTAAGTATTTCACAAATCTTTTACTTCTCTTCATCTCCGTTACTAGTCAGGGATTTCAGATCACCATCACCTCTCATGGACTATGGGTAATTAATACTGTCCTAACAGAATTCTTTCTGGCTACTTACCTCCTCCCACCTTAATCTATTGACTAAGCTGTTCCTAAAATGCAAAACTGACTAATACTCACATTTAACACCATATCCCCTTAGCCTAGTAGTATAATGATTAAGTATAGTGATTAAGAAAACAGTTCAGCCAGGTGTGGTGGTACATGCCTGTAATCCTAGTACTTGGGTGGCTGAGACAGAAGGACAACAGGTTCTAGGCTAGCCTCAGCAATTCAGCAAGACCACTCTGCAACTTAGATCCTGATTCAAAAGAAAAAAATATATATGTATATATAAATTTATATTGCTGGGGATGTAGCTTGGAAGTAGAATACTCTTGGGCTAACCCTCAGTAACACACACACACACACACACACACACACACACACACACACACACACACAATAGCAACAACAACAGACTGTGAGTTTTCTTTTTCTATTCATTCCCCAGATGTATAAATAGGAATAATCATTGCACTTTTCCTATTAGAAGTGTGGCTCTTTGGCTACTTCTTTTACTCCCGCTCTGCTAGTGCTCCATGCTCTGGCCTTGCACAGCCTTTTCTAAGATTCTCAAAGGCATAGAGCTCCTAGTCTCTGCCTGTTACATTGTCCACGCTCTAGCCCTTTGTTGTCCTATCTCAATATTGAATGTTCTGTAGTCTCCTCTGGTCAATTTGGTTTAAATGTCCTTGCGGTGTTCTCTTGTGTCTTTCTCTTTGAATTTTATAATCCCGCTTTCTACCTTTCTTTGCCGTCTGCTTGTCCCAAATGATCATCCTAACTCCACCCATTCTAAGTTGCAATGTCTAGTAAAGAATCAGCAGTTAGGAAATATTTGATGAATGTTTATAATGTGACTGTCTTGCTAGTGCACATACATATTTCCAACAAAGAGATTACCACTTTCTTTCTGTAGGAGAAACCGTATCACAAAATATAATTCTCTTGCCTCTGTTTTAGCTCCCTAGGAAGCTGACTGCTGCTAGAAAACTTTTGTTCACACTATCAAATGAAGTGGTGTTTTACACTGAGGGAAAGCCCCAGGACAAGTCCCTTCTCTTGACCACAAAGTTGTATGTTTTTATCTTTCCTCTTGAAATCTTGGTTTCAGCAAAACAACATTTCTATCCCTCTACCTACCCCATGACCCCAGAATCCTACAAATATAATGTAGAAAGGATATGTGCTAAATCTCCAGTTGATTACAGTGTGAGACCTTGGATGAGGGATAAACCAAAATCCTCTTTTTAGAATTGCTTGGAAGAAATTTGTAGATATATAAGTAATGAACATTCATGGAGAGCTGCTTCACTTTTTCACCAGCTTTTGGGGGACTTTTTTTTTTTTTTAACAGTTTTTCACAATTGAGAAAAAGTTCACAATTTTATAAGGAAATGTGGTGCTTTTCATAAGCTCCTTTTACCTCATGCTGAGTCATGGATGAGAGAGAATTTGTAGGCGGCTGAGCTGTAGGAAAAGTAATACTGTCATTTATACTTGCAGGCTGTTATGCTTTCCAGAAAACTTTTTCCGTGGGTTGCGAAAGTGATTAATCTACTGTTAAAACTGACAAAGAGGTTCTCTGATAAGAGAAAAATTTAGTTTTTTTTTTCTTTTATTCCTTCCAGTCTTTAAGTAGAAAAATTAAATTTAGATTTTTTTTTTTTTTTTGGTCCCTTGCATGTGTGTGACTGGTCATTAATGTAAACACTCAAAGGATACTTTGTATTTAAATTATGCCTTTTTATTTATTGGCATGAATTATTCCCCATGCTATATCCAAAACATTCATTTCAACATCTTGTTCCCTTGCTTTCTTTATTTTTCAGTGTTTGTATCTTTATTTTCAATACTTTTTCTAACACTTTCTCAGTCCAAGATGCCTTCCACCAACTTTCTTTTTAACATTAGAATATATAAAGAAGGTCCAAGTTCCTTCTAGTATAAATTTCTCCCTTTCTGAAAAATTTCACTCATTTAACACTTCTATAGTTCTTTTAAAAAACCTGACAAAAGTTGTTAATGTAGTTGAAATGAAGCATTACTTCTTGAAGAGTTTTGAAATTTTCTTAGTTTTTTTAATTTAAAAAAAATGACATCCACTGAGGACTAACAAATAGCATGAAGTTTGATATTCTCTCAGGATCCTACATTTCATCTGACAATTTAAAGGGACAAATGAAGAAATAAGTTACGTGTCATATTTTTTTTTTAATAATTCTGCAGAGAATCAGTAACTTGTTTAGAGAACTCGGATCCCTCAAAAAGATTAAATAACATGCTAGAGCTTATTAAACTTGTTCTTTTAACCTTTTTTTTTTTTTTGAGAAAAGGCTGGCCTTTTCACTATTTGTGTGTTCACTATTTATTCAGGCTGGCCTTGAGCCCCTGAGCTCCAGTAATCTTCCTGTCTCAGCCTCCAAAGGACAGCCCTGTCCCCCTATGCATAGTATTAGCCTTTAGAATTTTAAGACATGGTTTTTATGACAAGTTCCTATGATTATTAAAATATAGTGTCTTAACTCTCTTCTTTTTACATTTTTCTACTCCTAGGCCTAACCATTTTGTTTTAGGGTGTATTAGGTTATTTTACTTTTTTTCTTCCTCCTGCTTCATTTTTGAAGGCTAATTTCTGAGCTTGAGCCATTTCCTTAGCAACTGAATGCATTCATGGGGCACAAAGTGGAGAAGATTTCTTTCACAGCTCTGACAGCACTGTCCCCCTGTGAGGAAGGGAAGATAACAGAGAGTCCGCTTCTGTCACAGAATGGACCCAAAAGGGGCACTTGGTTCTTTTTTGCTCCTAAAGTTTAGATATATGTACTGCTTTTGCCCCTAAGCTACAAATCCAGGTTTTAAAATTCTGAAGTTGAAAATGTCAAAACCATTTACAATTGAAACCCTGCTAACTATCAGTGTATATTTCTATGAGTATTTCATGGGGAAAAAGAAAACACATATATGTACCTATTTTATATGTGAATTGCCAATTTTTTCTGTTTTATTAAATGTGCATGAAATATATGTAAACACTTGTATATGTATATGAGTTTATTTATATACACATGTAAATCTATACTAGAGAGTAGCATTATAGATAACCCTATTGTACATTCTCTTCATCCATCTTTAAGTTGCAGTAGAGTATAGTATATGACAGAATCTTGTGATAAAAGTTTTGCTGTTTTGGAGAGGGTCTCTTTGGGACAGGATGAAGTATAAAGATCTTTTGCATTCTACTTTTAAGTAGAACAAAGTAACTGCTACCTAGTGAAGTGGCTGTATGCAGGTTCGTTTCGTTTTCATAGCAACATGGAATAACATTTAAACCAGAAGGCAGGGGTAAATGCCCTGTTTGTTTTCATTTTTGTTGTTGAGTTTAGCTGCCTTAATTAGTTACCTGCAGTGTTTTAAAATTTGGAGATATTTTGATGTGATATTTTTAAGAGGGAAAAGTTCTATACATATTATGGAAGAGTCTTTTTCTTAACTAAATGCCAGCAACAAAATTTAAACCAAAAAGTAGTCATGAAGCAATAGTAATGAGATATGATTATGGTTTAGTGGAAGAAAAAAAAGCCCTGCAGGGAACAGTATGAGTGCAGTAAATTTTAAATCACTACTAAATAGGTCTCATTAGTCTACATTGACTATGTTTAATTGACATTAGAAAGGAGTCTGGAAAACTTTGGGAAGTATACAGAAGACAGCATGGTGTTGAAACGGTTCACAGAGCAGCACACGTGTCACTAAAATGTACTTAGAGAAAACCACTTTATAGCTGGGCATGTTGACACGTGCCTGCAACTCCAGTACTTGACAAAGACAGGAACACTGGTGGTTCAAGGCCAGCCTCAGCAACTTAGTGAGACCCTGCTTCAAAAATAAAAAGAGCTTGGGGTGTTTCTTAGAGGTAGAATGTCCCTTGGTTCAATCCCCAGTTTAAAAAAAAAATTAAGGAAAAGCACTTTATAAAAGAAATGGACCTGCAGAATCTACAGAATGCAGAGCAATATGGTCTGTGAAAGTTCCCTCAGTTTACTTTTTTTTTTTTTTTGCAGTACTGGGGATTGAACACAGAGGCATCCTACCTCCAAGCTACACCCCTAGTCCTATTTCTTATTCGTTTTTTTTGAAACAGGGTCTCATTAAGTTGCAGAGAGATTCACTAAGTAGCTGAGGCTGGCCATGAACCTGGATCCTCTGGTCTCAGCCTCCCAAGTACTGGGATTATAAGCATGCACCACCACACCAGGCTAGTTTAGATATTTTTAACACAGTAAAATGGAGATTGAATGTTGTTATAAGGAAAGTTAGTCTACTGAAGACTAAAGCACAAGAGGGCATTTTTAGTGACAGTTTATTTTCATGTTGTTATGCTACATGGTCTGCAAAACCAGAGTGCCAGATGCTAAATTCTATCAACATAATGCATCTTTAATTAAATATTATATTTGCAATACAATTAATAGTGTGGTCTGCTTCCATAACTTTATTAAGACATTACCATAATTTTTGTATAATAGGCTAATTAAAAGGCACTGTGTTTTGAAACAGCCTTTCTCAAAGTGGTTATGTGCTTTGTGTCTGTTGAAATTTGAATTTAGATTAAGAGGTTGTGGGCTGGAATTATCTGATGCAATGTACTCAGAACTTTAAATCAGAAAGGAATCTTGTAGGATATTGTATTATTTTGCTTCTTTCAAAATGAAATAGGTTTCTTGTTTATATTGAGCTCAGTCTTTAAGAGGGTTAAAAATGATCAATTCACCGACCTGCTTCATGCTTCTGCCCTCTAACTCCTTTTAAAAACCTGAACCAATACAAACAATGATAATGCCAAGCATACAGTACAAGGGATGTGATGGTTTCTAATGAATGGAAAGTCATGCTTCTGTTTCTTTGGCATTGTTGATGTTGGTTTTAATTTTCACAACGTGTTAACATGATAATTAAATTCCTCTAGCTGTCATGGGAGGAAAGAATTGTAAATCACCCTGCATACAGATAAAATAACTTTGAAGTTTAAAACTCATACTACCTTTTAAACTGAGATCATTTGTGGGTACAGAATAGTGTATACAACTATGACAATAGGGTTTAATAAAATAAATTTTGCAAACTGACTTTTTGAAGACTTTGAAAATGTTACTCCCCAGCTAAACAGAAGTATTTTACATCAAAGGAATGTATGCCCTTACTCTTAATGAAACAGCAGTCTTCTCTCTTCAGAAAGTAACTGCTCTCCCCATAATGCATTTTTATTTTCAGCACTGTCTCTCCCCTGCCTTTCTTTTGTCCTATTATTTGTCCTTTAATTGTGTAATTTTAGTTGTCAACTAAAATTAAAGGCCGATGTTGCCCTCGTTTAATTCTACAGTCTTGTTTCTGGTACTCACCTTTATGTAGTGTGAAGAGGTGGCTTATAGAACAACTTCACAATCAAAAAGTCTAGATCCAGGCACTAGCATTGGCTGTGAACTTAGGCAAATCACTTCAGCTCATTAGAAATCCTGTTTCCTTACTTATAAAATGAGAACAAAAATAGGCCTATTATCATTTATATGTAAAGGGTTTTGATAAGAACTGACATAATATGTATTGACTATTATTAAATTCTTGTCCCAGTTGTCTGAGTCTGTTCACATCACTTGCTGGAAACAAGATCCACTCTCTCTTGCAAAGCAGACGCATGTGTGCCCACCAGCATACAGCCATTTTTGTGTAGGAATTCTACCTGCTCCTCAAGATATAGCTCAGAGAATCACTATCTACCTTGCCAGATTGGGGATAATCTATCTGAAACCTTAACTGATATATTTCTCCATGTTGACTAGCATTCTCAACTGTGTACCACAGATCTTTGCAAGCATATTTTGTCTGTTTTGTGGGCATGCAAATACCCAAAGTCCAAGGATGCCTTATGAATTTCTACCAATTTCGATGTCCCAGTGCCTTGTGCTGAACTGTTATGCTTATTTAATGAGCCAGGGAGGGCAATTTTACACACACACACACACACACACACACACACACACACACAGATATATTATTTAATACACTTTTGAGTACACATGACATGGTCCCTTATTTTTGCCCTAACACTACCATTTCTGGGCATTGCCAGTGGTCTGGAAGTTAGGAAGAACCAAAATAAAAAATACATGTAGTTCTAATTTAAGCAATATGTGAGTTCCTCTTGTTGTGTTTCCTACCTCATTTAGCTCTAAGTTTTGCAAAAGAATGACAAATTCCTTATTTAAAGGAAGATGAAAGCAGATCTGTTACTTCTGTCATGTGAATAGCATTATTTATCATGGATAATTAGATAAATAGAATATTTACAAGCATATGAGTTATGCACATGGATATTATCTTTATGAAAACCATGGAAGAAACTCAGTGTCTGCATGATTTTGTTTGTAATGTTCATGTGGTATAGACCCATAGTTATGTTCTGAAAACTTGAAAGATGGAATGCCTTTTAAAAAAGTAATACTCTGAAACAAAGTTTTAACACTCTATGTTACATGATAAAAGTTATGTTTCACTACTTCTATGCCACTGAAAATTTATGAGGTTCAAAGTAGTTTGATTTTTATACATCGAAGGTACTCACCTGACCATATTTTAAAAACAAATAATAAGAGACGATAATTTCACAAACTCCATTTGGGGACTGTTTTATTGTATTTAAAAAACCTGTAGACTTATTTTAAAAACAAATTTTGAATTAAAGGCATGGCGTGAAACTTGCATAGTTCCATTTGAAATGAGGAAGGTTTTTACTATTCACAGTGTTGTTGCTTAATTTTTTTATTGTAGTTGGTTTTTGTTGTTGCTTTGCAATATTATTGTGGTGTCTGATTTTTCTTTCTGTTGCATTACACAACAGTTTTACCTAGATTGAAATAACCTCTGATCCTGAATGGTAGTTTATTTATTTGATGGTAATTGCCATATCACAGATCTCGTTAAACTCTAAAAAAGTGAATAGATCAAAAATATGTTTTGTTTAATGATGGTATTGTTGGTTGAATTTTCCTCTGATAGATGCTTGTTGTTTACATTTAGAAATAGTTTACTTTCTTGCTTTTTTTTTTTTTGGCAGTATTGGGGATTGAACTCAGGGGCATTCTACCTCCGAGCTATACCCCCAGCCCTATTTTTTATTCTTTATTTTGAAACATGTTCTCACTAAGTTGCAGAGTGCCTCACTAGGTAGCTGAGGCTGGCCTTGAACACGGATCCTCCGGTCTCAGCCTCCCAAATGCTGGGATTACAAGTGTGAGATTTTCTCCCATATTTCTAAAAGCAAATATTCTTTTATTTCTTAAAATAGACATCTTATTACAAACCTATTTATCCTTCATTATAGGGCAACCACAGTGCCACAGAAGGAGATACATGGTTAACTGACCCCTAGCTATGTGGATTAGGGGATAATAGGGAGTGGTAAGAAGTGTGGCAAGCTGAAGGGCTCATCCATTCCCCGCCTTTAACACAGGCTGCATATCCGAATGCAAACCCAGTGTTACTAGCTTCCCGGAATTAAGTTATGTTTAAAGTGGTCCATGATTTCTTCAATTATGAAGGCCAGCACCACTGGAAACTGTCAGTTTAGTGCTTTAACAAATCCAAATTAATGGTCTTTTCTAACCTTAAATCCCCAGTTGTAGATAAACCAGACAAAACCAAATGAGTACGTAGAATAAATACATTATAGTTTGGGATATTTGTTGGTAGTTTTTATTTCTCCTTCCTCCCTGAGAGTTCATGTAGGAATCTCCACAGCCACATGATAACTCTCACAATTGGAGGCAAGATTATCTCTTTCAGTGGTAGCCAGAAGTAAAATTATTCAGGTCACATGGAATCATAGGTTTCTCCACACAATTGTCTAGGCCCTTTGCTACTTCATATGTGTGTACACTGTCGATTGGATTTCATAAGGGAATGAAACAAATTGCCCTCTCAAAGCATCTATAGACTAATATGAATAATATCGCCTAATTTGATTAGCAGAATTTACACCTTTGGTTTTAACTTATTATTTGGTGATTTTTTTTTTTTACCTTTGTTGTGACACCCTAGTTTTGTATCTTTCTTAAAAAAGACTGTTTCAAGCATTATATTTTCTTGGTTCCCATCAGTCAATTTATACTAGTGGGATCTCTTTGTTCTGCACCTATTCACACTAGCAAATGTCATTGTAGAAAGTAAAAGATGCTAAGAAAAGGTATACTGACATGTTTCTGCAAAGCTTAGATCCATAGGAGCCTTTTTCCTTCAAACACTGTGTCCGTAGTTACCTCATCATTTCTTGCTTGGTTCCTTGCAGGAGCTTCTTCACTGGGACTTCTTTTATATTCTACATATAGCTCCAGAATAGTATTTTTACAATACAACCTGAGCAGTTGGCTTCCTTGACAATGTGCCTGGTACAGAAGTAGAAGTAATGTGATACTGTTTTCTTAGATGCTCCATCTCAAATATCAAATCTTTTGAGACAACACATCTTTTAGAATTCAATACCAGAGGGTTTAACAAAGAGGTATTTGGCTTGGGTGTCATTAAATGTATATTATGTGGCTGGAAGAAGATTATCTGATGTACATGAGAAGTGAGTAGGTGGGGAGTTGACATTTTGTTAGAAGTGCATGCTTGGCATTTTGATGTGCTATTGTTCCTCCTCCATTTCTTATAATCAGAAATAAACTACTTTGTGAAGAGACTATAGCATAATTTTAGGACAGTGCAAAAAACTAAATGTGTTGCATTCTGGTCTTAGTGTTAAAATTCAAAATGTATAATAAATAGATTATTGCACCACAGTGTTCATATCTTTTAAAGCAGATTGACTACTTGGTTACCATACTATAAACAGCTTCTTTGAAGAATTCTTAAATTTGTGGAACCGTGATGTCATGTTGATGAAAAAAGATTTAAAACTGCATGTAAATGGGGTTCATGTTTAAATACGAACACTTATAAGAATCACACACACATATAAGCACATAGAAAAATAGCTCAAATAATGTGACTAAAAGTTTACAGTAGTTATCATGAAAATTTTCTTTTAAAAATAATTTTGTTAATATGTCCCATGTTTTCTACAATAAATATCACTTTTAATGAAGAAACTATCTTACATGGACACTTACCTAGTTCTCTTATTTACAGCATATATTTATGTATATATATATATATATATATATATATATATATATATACATATATATGCACACACACTGAGGATTGAACCTACTAAGCTATGGGTCTTGTTAAGTTGTTCATGCTGGCCTTGAACTTGAGATTCTCCTCCTGCCTCAGCTTCCCAAATAGCTAGGATTATAAGCTTGAACCACTGTGCCCAGCCTCATTCACAGCTCCTGATGCATGGTATATTTTGTTCAGACATCATTTACATACCCTTAGGAGTCAGAAATAAAGTCAAAACTGAACTATGTTTTTAATTGTAAAAATTTTGAATAATGTTTTCTAATATCAATGGATAATAGATGGGGAATTTTATGTCTTGTTTATTTATTTAATTATTATTATTTGCTATTAGGATACTGAGTGAGCAAATTTGACAATAGAATGAATAACCCTAATATATACCTCTGCCCTAGGATCAATTATGGTGTTTTTTTTTTCTATGATATTTTCCACTCTCCTCACCAAATAATATTGTAGCTGATACTCCGTATCATGTATTTCCGTGCCAATCACCCTAGAATACACAAAGGCTCATGCATCACACACACACACACACACACACACACACACACACACACACACACACACACCAGTCAAAAAGAAAAAAAAATCAAGGAAATGGGCAATACCTTCATACTTGAACATAGCTGTTCATTCATTTATTGCTCGGTTATGTCTTGATGCCCTACTTTGGCTTAATTTTTATGCTACCAGATTCTAAAGGTTATATATGGCTGAAAAGAGAAATATTAGAACATAGTTCCTATTTTTGAGTTACATAGTTTAGGATAGTGCTGTTCCAACTTTACAACATGTAAGAATGTCCTAGGTGATTACATTTATCTGCCATTCTTTGGAAGAACAGGCTAGAGAAAGATATTTGAATTCAGCTATCCATGTGAAGTGTGAAGAAGCATCTTTTGCTGGCATCTCAAAGGGAAAGGAGCTGAGCCCCAAAGACAGGAACTACCTAAAGTCATATTACTAATTCAGAATAGAATGAAGGTCTCTGTCTTATACCTCTTCAGCCTATGATTTTTGGTTGGTTGGTTGGTTGGTTGTTTGGTTAGAACTCAGATCTGTGTTTAAAAAATAATCTGAGTTTCAGCTGAAGCATCATCAGAATTCTGGGAATCTGAGAAATAGCCACTAGTTTTCTGCTCATATCCCTTACTACACATGAATTCACTGAGGCCAGAAATGGTAACTTTTTACCCTATTGCTAGCAAAATTACTTGTATTTAGAAGGCGGGTCAGTAAGTAGTAGATGACTACAGAATGCTCCCATTTTCAGAAAAATCCTGAAGTCATACATTTAGAATCTACTGACTATCACATTTCCTTGCTTTTGAGTACTTAGGGAAAATGCAGTGTGCTTTCTGAAAGGAAAAGTATTTAGAGATACGATTGGCTTTTTTTCTTGTAAATAAAGCTATTTTGTTTTAAACAGAAGTACACATGCTCATTTTATTTATTTATTTATTTTTTTTTGCGGTACTGGGGATTGAACTCAGGGGCATTCTACCTCCGAGCTACACCCCCAGCCCTATTTTTTTATTCTTTATTTTGAAACCGAGTCTCACTAAGTTGCGGAGGGCCTCACTAGGTAGCTGAGGCTGGCCACGAACCCGGATCCTCCGGTCTCAGCCTCCCGAATGCTGGGATTATAAGCGTGCGCCACCACGCCCGGCTCATTTTATTTTTTTTTAAATGAAGAAAACAGAAAAATACTTATATTCCTACTACCTGTAGTTACCACTCATAACTTTTATTTCATTTTTCTTATTGACTTATTGGACCTTTTGCTCTATATACAAGTTTATATCTTTTGTTTTTTGGTCACATTATAGCATAAGGGGATTAAGCATTCTATAACATGTATAGATCATGAGATCAGTGAAAATAAATCTTGAATATGGTGCCAGTAGAAGTGTCTCAGTCATTGTGCCATCCAGAGAACCTCAGGTATCAGAATCTGTCTGAGATCAAAGGTGTCCCTTAAGCTACCAGGCATCTTTGAATATGTTCAAGCAAATCCTTTTTTTTTTTTTTTTTTTTAATTATTAAGAAGTAGAGATTAAGACCTAAAAAATAGTGTAAGTGAATTTGTTCAAGACCAATATTTTCAAGCCTTGCTCCAATATAAAACTGTGTCCCAAAGAATGTCTTTGCTTTTATTTGCTATTATTTATTATTCTGAAAAGAAAGAGGAAAGGACCAGCTTATTCTTAATTTTCCTTCTTCCACTGGAGGAGTGAGTCTTAAATAACTACACTGTCTGCCATCCATGTCCCCAGGTGATACAGACTTCAGCAGCAGTGCCAGTTCTATATTCATGGCTAATCCCCCATCTCCTTTCTTTCCCATAGAGCTTGGCCACTTGGAACATGGTCAAAATCTTGGCCATCTCTCCCAGATTTCCAGCTGACACTGGATGTCTAGCATGGACAAATCAGAAATTTTCTTAAAACTCCAAGTTCTAGGACATTTCCTGTACTGAATAATCTAAAATATCAAACAGGCTCTATTAGCAAAGTTTTCAAAAAATATAGACAAAATAGCAAAGGATGTTTAGGAGGACTATTCAAACAAGGATTGTTTATGCTTCTGCCACTATTGTTTTAAGAAGTCTGTTCATATATTGCAAATCACAGAGCCTATATGGTGTCCTTTCGCCTCTGAGGTTACAACACAATCTTAATTTTTAAATAATTGCCCTGAAAATTCAAAACAGAGCTACCTACCTCCAATATGTACTCAAGTTATTGAATGATAAAAACAGGCATGAAAGAGACCTTGGCTTCCAGATTCTTCCTCCTTCCTTCACTTTTTTCAGGCCATGCCTACTACAAAAAACGAATCTACCCCCTGTGGTCATTGCGGGATTTATCCGGGCATTTGCAGAACCTGCTCGCAATTTATTTTTATTTCTTCCGATAGACGTGGATTTGGCACGGGAGAGTGAATTCTTTCTGGAACAGCAGATGTGCCTGGTACACTCGTTTGCTGTAACCATTTGTGCTGTGGTTGAAAAAAAAAATTTTTTTAAGAGTGCAGAATTGTCGAAGGGGGAGGGTTAAAAAACCCAAACCATTTTAGCGATTATGCAAAGTTAGAATGTGAGTAATTTTGCTGCAGTTAGTCATTATGCGCTTTCATAGCTTGTTTTACAAGGATAAAGGGATGTGTACAGGTTTGGTGAATAGAGCTCTTATTTGTCCCTAATAGTCACTCTTTATGAAAACATTTTCTACCCTTCCTCCTACTCTGTGGCAAAAGTGCTCTCTCCTTAGAAATTATACCCTTCTATGATTCAACCCTTTTATACATCTACAATAAGTGGACAAACCGCCTCCATTTCAGAGAACAAATGTGTTAGGAGAAAAAACTTTACCCCCCCTATATAATACAGTTGACATGTATTCAAATCAGAATAATAGAGTGATCATTTTAAAATGTTTCTGCAAAGTAAAAACCTGAGCAAACATCTAGTGACTCTGCTATGAGCACAATGAGCCCTATATAGGGTGTCTGTCCTTTCACTATTTCATAGGAAGTGTTTTACGGTCTTTAGCAAATCTTGCTCCTGAAATTCTCTGAGGATTCTAACAATCACTTACTTCTCTTTTGCTTTGCTTTCTGTCACCCAAATTCCTTTGGAAATAAATGGATGGGGGTCTGTTTGTTTCCACTGAGGCAAATATAGCCACTTGCTCACACTCGTGGCTTCCCTTACTGAATTCCACCACTGTTTTGCAAACTCTTGTATGAAAACACAGCAACCCAATTTGTCCCCATTGAGCCTTGTTGACGATTTCCATGCACGGATGTCTGGTGTCTGTACTCTGAGGTCCACTTTTGTTGAAGAACAAACCAGGGTTTGTTGCCTCAAGTAAATTTGGTCATTCTGGTGTGGATTCTAATCCTGACCCTTTCAAGGCCTTATCACTTTTAATCAAATCTTTCCTGAGCTTTATTTCCTTGAGGAAAATTTATGAATTTATGATCTTCACACAGCTTTCATTTCTAATACCTCATGATTCTATAACAAACATTTCCATGTGAAAAACTCCTGTAGAAGTTGAGGTATCCAACTGGAAGACACAGTGTCCATTTTATTCATCCTCTGTCTTACAAGGGCCTCTGAGTAGCAGTAAGAGACTAGAATGGGTTATTATATTATAATAGTTGGTTATAACTCAACTATTTACCATGCTCACCACATTTTCTGTGACCTACAGCTTAGAAATGAAAAATGCATAAACTAAGTCAGAATATTTTTACATTAGATTAAAATTCAGAACCCTCTATCATACCTAAATATTCTTTTGGATGGTTAAGTGTTCAGCTTCACAAAGCCGGTGGCAGATAAAGAAGGGTATGGGACAGTTGTAATTTAGCCATCTACCCTACCACCATTACTGTTTTGTTATTAACCTTTTTTTTTCTCATGATGGAATTTATCAGTTGTCAGTAATACGTTTTCTTGTTTTGTTTAGTTTTTTGTGTGTATGGTACTGGAGATTGAAGAAGGGGCATTCTACCTCTGAGCTACGCCTCCAGCCCTATTTAATTTTTTATTTGAAAACAGGGTCTTGTCTCAGCCTCACAAGTACTGGGATTACAGTTGTGCACCTCCACACTCAGCTAGTAATATATTATTGATATAACTTTCATTCACTAAACAAAAAGTTTTGGCGAATCTGCTATTGGACACATATGAAATTAGAAAGACAAAGTCCTGACCCCCATGAAGCTGAGAGGGAGAGAGAACATTAAGGAAGTAATTGCAAAAAAATGAGAAGGGTTGTCATAAGGGGGATACAGCCTAGCTGAAGGGTTGTAAGTGGTGGCATTGTATCTTAGAGGGTTAGCACTGGCTTCCCAAAAGTGTCCTTTCCTTTGAAAGCTAAAGAATGACTTCTAGGAGCTGGGAGATGAAAGCAGGTTGGAAAGTATTCAAGTCAGAGTAAGCTCAGACAGAATAGAGCACTGAATACCATATGGAGGGAAATAAGAGAGAGGCTCATAGGCTATGCAGTGGTTCTATGAGTAAGAAATTTGGGTTTCATCCTAAGAGCAATTAGGAAAGGAAGACAAGGATCAAGTTCCAGTTTTAGAAATATTCTGGTTGTAGCACAGAGTGTATATAAGAAAAAGTTCAGCTTCTTTAAAAGATGCATATATAAATGTGTATTTTTATTTATTTCAGTAAACTAGGTCGTCAATGATAGCAGACTGGACTAGGGCACCAATGACCAAATAGGGAGAACTGGAAGCACTGAAGGTAATTAGTAGATAAAATCAACAAAATTATATATAGAAAAAATAGCATAGCTATATTTATACTATTCAGTCACATCTCTAAAACTTCCAAAACTTACCTGGTTTGAAGGGTTTATATATATATTTCAAATACATGGTTTCTCCTTTTTCACCTACCTAACATTCTTCTAGATCAATGTATCATGATATCTTAAGCCATCCTTTTCAATTTCAACATAAGTTATGAGCATTTTAATAGTTCTTCATTGCAAGCTTGCCCACCAAAAGAATTATTCCAGCATCCATTACTACCAGTTATGAAAAAAAAAAAATGTACCTGTACTGTTCTCACAGGGATTGGGTTTTATTATTTCTTGGCTAACTGGTTCAGCTTCCAGTATTTTTCACTAAACCCTTGGCCTGATTGGAGAAAAGTGCTGGGCCCTTGAGGGGATGATTCAGTGAATGAGATTGCTTGCTATGGAAATAGGCTCCTTTCTCACTGCATTCCTAAGTTATAGAATACACTCGGATTGAATTAACCCTCATCACAATGGCATTTTATACAGTGCCAGACAAAGGCATGCTAGGAACTAAGTGTACTATACTGTATGTGTATTTATATAAACAGGAGCTTCAGAGACCTCTTAAGTTCAAAACCGATGACATACCATCTCATTTGAAAGTAATTTGGCAGGGTGGGGTTGCATTCCTTAAAATGCCATCTCTCTTGGCTTCAGCTTGATGACATGCTAGTTTTATTAATAGGTGATTGCAGAGCCTCACCTGAATCATTGCTTCTCTGTTTATAATGAACAGGAAATGAAGAATTTCAAGGTAACATCTAAGTGCTCCCACTTGATTTGATTTTATTTCTGAGAAAACAACTTGACATACTGGAATTGATGTCTTCCTAGTCCAGGGAACTGCCAGTCTTCACAGTATTTTATACTCGTTCAGAAGTGTTGTGAGAATTAATTAAATGGAAAAGCTTCTAAGACAAAACTGCTCTGGAGTGCCACATCAGACCATACTGTTTCTGCTATTTCTGCCTCAGAAGTTATTAAGAATAGCCCATCACTAGCTGTAGTACATGTTTGCAGAGCACAGCACTGTGAAATGAACAAGTGCTAATACATTGCACAGAAGTAAGATATTTATCCCTACAATTCTCTGACAAGAACTGTGTGAAGAACTCATAAAATTTGTGTGTATGAGCAAGCACATGTGTGTATGTATGTGTGCATCCATCCATCAAGGACTGAAAATAATGTATTAATTTACCTGTATTGGCAGCACTATTTTGAACTCAGTGGCACTAATTAAAATTGGGTGTTTTGATTTTAAGAGTAATATTTAAGATCGTTTTAACTCATCACCAAGTTTCAGATACCATTTATGAAGTTTATTTTTCTTTACTGTGGAAACACAAAAAAAATGAAGATGAAAACAAAAATTTCCCAATGCAAAATTTTAGCCTTGTAAAAATATTTTTAAGCCATTTTTAATTTTTTGCTATGTTTCTTACATATATGTATAAATACACATGCAAATTAGAATATTATAATTTCTTAGTGTTTGGTTTTAAAAATAATGCATATCTATTACATATCATTTTAAGCATATTTATATACCTATATAAAAGAAATATGTATTACATATATAATATGTATATTTTTATAAATTTTATTTCTTCTATGCATATGTCTGTATATTTCTTCCTTTGATTAAAAAAGAATATGTAGTTGTGGTGGAAAGTGTGGAAAATATAGAGAGCACTCAAAAATCACGACCGTAAGATAACCTCTGTTATCAGCTCAGAAATAAGTCCTTGGAGACATATATGCATATGTTTCATATGTTTATGTGAGATATAGATGTTGCCTTTGTTGATTAACAGATGAAACAATGTTTCCAAATAGGATTTAAAAATATATATTAAATTGCTGACATTTTAATTGTTATTTGTTTTTATTTTGCTGTGGTTTTAGTGTACATGACATAAAATCCATCATTTTAACCATGTTTAGTGTACAGTTCAATGGTGATGTGTTGACTATCACAGTCATTCATCTCCAGAACTTTAACTTCCCCAGTCAAAATGCCATATCCATTGTATATCAACTAGTCACTCCTTCCCTCTAGCCCCAGGCAACCCACATTCTACTTTTTGTCATTAGGAATTTGACTGTTCTGGGTAACTCCTATAATTGGAGTCATACAGTGTTTGCGTCCTTGTAACTGGTTTATTTCACTTAGCATAATGTGTTCAAGTCTATTCCATGTTGAAGCACGTATCACAATTTACTTCTTTTTTAAAGATCAATGGTATTCCATGACATGTATGTGTGTATATACAACATTTTGCTTATTCACTCATTCATCAGTGGACATTTCAGTTGCTTCTTCATTTTGACTATTGCAAATAATACTATGTATATGTGATCATGACTAGACAAATATCTGTGAACTGATGGTCAGTTGTTTAGAGCATTTGATCATATGATTCTACTATAATTTATTTAAACAATCCATATATGTTGACTATTTAAATTTCTCATAATCAATGAATTAGCAATGAATGATTCTTGAAACCAAACATTCATGCCATCTGTGGTCATTTCCTTAGGCTAAATTCCTAGAAATAGATTATTAGTTTAAAAGGTATAGACTTTGTTAGGCTTCCACTACATTTTACCAAATAACCACATGGTTAGAAAGATGGTCCATCGATATTTTACAGAAACAAACATAGCCTCTACATCTAAGTTATATGAACATTGTCCTTTAAAAACAATTAAAGTAGCCCCTTCCCTTCCATTACTTGGAGCCCCCAATTACAGCTAAGATTACCTACTCTGCTATAACAATAGTACCAACATGTGGTCCTTTCTGAACTCTGATTTTGACTGAGAATTATTTGTCTTTCTTCTTTCTGACTTTCAGATTTTACTCTGTGTGTCTATAATAATTTGTACTTAAAAGGCCTAAGTGATTCTCTTGTGCAGCCAAGTTTGAGAAGTGTAGAGTAGTGCATGCACAAATCGTATTTTTAATCGGCTAGGCTGTTGTCCAGCTCATGGGGTCACCTATCAAATGGATAGTGTGAATAGCTAAGGTGAGTGAGAAATGGAGCTTATGGCACTGAACCCTAAATTATGGAAAAGGAGTTGCAAGGGGGTTCACAAAGGCGAAGTTAAGTCATCTCCTCCTTTTTCATGGCTAGAAAGAAATGATGAAATAATTTATGTATTGAGCCAAAAGCAAATAGCAATGAGGCATTGGTTTATAACTGAAATAGATAAGCTGTATTTACATTTCTCCTCATTGTATAAACTAGAAACTAAGTCTATTAATTCCTTTTTTTTTTTTTTTTCCAGTACTGGGGATTGAACTCGGGGGCATTTTACCTCCGAGCTATACCCCCAGCCCTATATTTTATTCTTTATTTTGAAACAGGGTTTCCCTAAGTTGCTGAGGGCCTCACTAGGTAGCTGAGGCTAGCCATGAACCCGGATCCTCCGATCTCAGCCTCCCAAATGCTGGGATTACAAGTGTGTGCCACCACACCCGGCTCTATTAATTCTTTTATTCGTCATTTCTTATTAAATACCTACATGATATGAATTTTTAGTAATGAGATGAAGCTCATTACTGGACATTACATTATTGTAATGATGGACATTACAAATTGGAATATTATAATTTCATAGTATTTGGTCTTAAAAATAATATATATATTTCTTATATATCATTTTAAGCATATTTATATATTTGTCTAAAAGAAATATGTATTACATATACATAATTGCATATTTTATAAGTTAAATTTCTTATATGCATATATTTATATATCTCTTTCTTTGATTAAAAACTAATGTGTAGTTGTGGGGGAAAGTGTAGAAAATATAGAGAGCACTAAAAATTCACCCCCTTAAAATAACTACTATTAATAACCACATGATTGGATATTCCATTTGTTAGAAGTATTCAGAATTTATTCTTGGAATTACTAGATTTGGAGGTATCAGTATATCTGAATATATACTGACCAGGAAACATAGGGGTTCATCCCCACTCCGTGTCTCTGTGTCTCATCCAGTGATATTTTTTTATCTCAGTTATATAGAAAGATTATTATTATTTTAAGAAAAAAGATGGACTACTGATTTACAAGCAAAAGGAAAAAAATAACAGTATAATTCTCTTTCCTTCATTGTTCAGTTGAGGAGTCGATCTAGAGAAATAATGACTTTTCCAAAGTCACCCAACTCTAAACAGTAGCAAAGCTGGAATTCTCTTTTCTAGGTCTCTTGAAATCTAGTACACAGTCCTTCTATTGTACTGATTACCTTCCATGGTGATATTTCCATTTGCTGATGTCTAGTTAGAACAGGAGGGGCAAAGTACGCCTCATACCCTACATTTGGCCTGCAAAAATTCTTTCTTTGGCATCTGAGTATTTTCAAAAAACAAAAATACTGATCAAAACCTTTAAGCCATGGAAGGAATATTGGATCCACATTCTTTGAGGTGGCATTCAGCTGACATACTATAGCATCCAACTTAAGGCAGGGTATGAACTCTTCAGTTTTACATAGTCTACATCCCTCTCTTGTTTCTCAGATATTGACACTGAGTGTCATTTGCTCTCAGTTGTCCCATTTATTTCTTGTTTTTCTTCTAAGAGATGGATGTTTTTCTGTATCCATAGATTGATTACACAGCTCTTCAAAATAAAACCATAGGTTAATTGGAAGGGGCGGTTTGTGTTTTTACACATTTGGTCTACTTCATTTTTATTACCTGAGAAAGATAGAATGATCTTGAAAACCCCAAACTAAGGGGCCCGAGACTACCTGGGCTTGAATCTTGGATCTACCACCCACTGGATGATACACATGAGAAGTTATATAATCTCTCTGTGCATCAGTAACTTCATCTGGCAAAAAGGACAGTATTAGTTCCTGTCTCAAAAATAGTTTTGAGTATTAAGTATAAAATACATTCAACACAAATTATTACATAAAGTAAATCTATATAAATATTTGTTGCTATTATTTTTTTAGTTTATTAATAATTCTTTTAGTTCATTTCCTAACATAGTAATAACCAAAGTAGCTTACTACAAATAAAAAACACTACTCATATCTTCTTCAAATAACCTGAAACAGTTATGAAAATCTACAAAACTGAAATGTTTGTAATCTTATTCTTCTAATAAGTCATCTGTATTTTTGCCTATTCCTTGTCCATTCAAAATATTATTCTAGGCCAGCTTCCGCAACTGAGCTAGGACTGAAGCAAGTTACTTAAACTCTGTTTCAAGATAAAAAAAATTTAAAAAGGACTGGTGGGGTTGTAGCTTGGAGATAGAACCCCCCTGTGTTGAAGCTCCAGTAACACACACACACACACACACACACACACACGCGCGCGCCTGTATGGATGAAATAAAAATATATATGCATATTTTTATTTCAAATGATATTGTTTTAGTACATGTGGTAAATAAAATTTTAATGCATTAGTCTTTTTCCTTTCTTGATAAGTGTATTTAAAATTAGTTCTTTAACTCTTGCCTGAGAGGATTTGAGTAAACACCAAGTAGAACTTATTATTCAATTGACCATTAAAATGAAAATAAGTACCTCAAATGCTTCCTGGAAAGATAATAAATTCCAAGAGTAGAATCATTAAACCATTTAAGGAGGGAGAAACTAATGGCATTACTGTAATTAAGCATGCATTAAATTTATCATGGAGTTTCTTAATTGTCAAGTCAATAAGAAATATTAGGTAGTTCATATTTGCATGGTTAATTATGATCTGTCAGTAGAATGCACTTTTCTTGGAAGATTATCTCTCATTCATTCTTCAACTATTTCTTAAATGCCTACTATATGCTGTGATATGATGATGCCACTCAGGAAACATCAGTGGATAAAAAAAGACCAGTTCCTGTCCCTGTGGAAGTAGATACATACAAGTGTGATACATACAGAGAGGGAGAAGTGAAGAGCAGGTACTATAATGGAGGATTCATGCAACGTTTGGCCTCGGAACCTGACACTCAAGTTGAGATTTAAACGATTCTTAGGAATTAACTACATACTGAATTCAAAGAGAATTAGAGAAGACACCTAGGTGTAGTCTCTGAGATGTGAGGCAGCTTGGGAAACTGGAGATGAACAACAATCAAGCCAAGAAAGTGATAACCCAAATCCCTCTTAAGGAGAAGTAGAAGAGGTGGATTCAAGTCCATTATTCCACTACTACGCTGAAGACTTTTGAATAGGAGAATAGTGTGATTAGATGTACACGTGGGAGCAGTCACTTCAGTTACAGAGTGAAGTATTCATTAAAGAGAAACAAGAAGAGTCGACACAAGGAGACTACTTTGGATGCTATTGGGGAATTCTTGGTGAAAAATTGCATTATACAGCAATTGGGTTGGTGAAATGTGGACATACTTGAGAGTTAGGAAAATTCCCTCATTAGAGAATAAAATCAGCATGAGTTAGTGCTAGAATGAAAAGTGAGAGAAGAACAGGATCGGCTCATTTGAGCAGCAGCTGGGTGGATGAGAAAAACAACAAAAGCAGATGCAGAGAAAATGATGAAAACCATTTTTATTTTGTTGAGTCTGAAAAGCATGTGAGACATCCAAATACACAATATAGAATAGACATTGAATATTTGGGCCTAGGATTCAGAATACAGATGAATTCTAGAGATAGAAAATTGAGAGTCTTCATAATGTAGAAGGTATTTGAAGTTGTGGGCATGGTCCTAAAAAGAAGACAAAGGGTTCTGTATCAGATAAAGGGCTCATTAGCCACAGGCTATTCGGTGACATGTTGACCATTGTCATTAGTAGCAATGTCATAGATAGATTAGAAAATTCATTTGTCGTAATATAAACTTCATTTGGTCTATTGATTTCCAGTGATCTAGGTGATTCAGACATAAAGGTAGCCAAAAAAAAAAAAAAAAAAATCCTAGGAGCCGGCATGGTGGCGCACACTTGTAATCCCAGTGCTTGGGAGGCTGAGACCAGGAGATCTGGATTCACAGCCAGCCTCAGCCACTTAGTGAGGCCCTCCTCAACTTAGTGAGACCTTGTTTCAAAATAAAGAATGAAAAATAGGGCTGGGGGTATAGCTTGGAGGTAGAATGCCCCTGGCTTTAATATCCAGTACCAAACAAAACAAAAAAATCCTAGGAACATTTAGTTTACATGGTTCTCCAATGGTTTTCAACTGAAAGGAAGCCACCCAGTGGCTATAGGTAGACTAGAGGTGAACACGGACATTTTTCTTTAATTACAATGATGATTATTGTGATTGCATTATCACTATCAACATTGCATAATAAAGGACAAAACAGGATTGTATGAAACCTGCAATGAGATTAGTGACTTCTTAGGAGTCATCTGTGGGCTCTCCTACCACATATCTTCCTCGGGCTCTCATTTCCACCTGCTTCTAGGGAGGATCACCGGGCCTCTCTGGCTTCTCTACAGTGTTCTCTTCCTCCTGGCTAAAATAACTGCTCTCTTCATGGGTCCCCTTGAGATGAGAGCACTGGCCCTACCAGCCCCAGATCATAATTCTGTCGCTCAGAGCTGCTTTACACCTAAATGTGCTGCATGCATAATGTCTGTATAAATAGACTCCTTGAGAAGACCAAGTTTGAGTGCACCATTCTTTGTGGTGAGATCTTAAGTTTTATAGCTATGTTTTCCCCATATCATTTGTCCCAACTGTAGTTTCCTGGAGACCTGATGATTCTAGATTTAGTTCCTTATTGAGTTATAGGATGGCTGTTGAATAGTTATCCTTTTTTAATACTATAATTCCAAGAGGAAAACTTGTCATTTACTTTGTAATTCAACAGTGTGGATATTGCTAGCTTGGTAGGTGTCTTTTCCCTTCTGCCTGAAGGTGGTCCCAATAGTACCCAACAGAAATGAATGCAGTTTTTTATTCAGTAAGCAGTTTCTAATTAAATATATGCATTCCTAAAGAATTATCCAGTTAAAACTCTGACATTTCTTTACTAGAGGACATGGAAAAGTCAATTTCAGCCTAGAAAAAATTTAAGGTTAAACTTTTCTAGTCAACTATGTCAGTCATAAAAATGTTGCCAGAGATAGAAGTGAATGAATAAAACTTGGCTTTCTTTGATGACTCATGATCAGCCAAAACCCAGAGTTAATATTTTGAACACTTTACAAACCCAACTATAAATAGAGACAGTAGCTGAGCAAGTGGGCTAATGACAGCATCCTCTGGGCTGCAGCTGTAAAGTCTACCCAAAACAGATCCTCAAAGTAACGGAGTTCAGAAAGAGAAGCCAATCATCTTGATAAGTACACAAAAAAGAATTAATGTAGACCTCACTTCTTAGAGGCAACTTTAAAAAAAAAATTGTTGAACACACATACACACACATGCACACGTGTACAAACACATACTATTTAAACATTCCTACAATCTTTGATTGAAGGAATAGGCACCATTACAGGAGCCATTGCTTGCTTCTAGGAATATCTCTCCAGCAGAGTTCTTCCTAGGAATGAGAAGATTCCCCTCAACTCTGCTATGAATTATGCTGTATATGTGTTGGCATGTTTCTGAATATTTTGTATATCATAACTATGTGTTTAAGTATAGTATATTTTGCTATGTATTTTTTCGCTTGATGTTTTATATATTTTACCTCATTGGAGGGGGAAGGAGTAAAGAACAGGAATCATTTTAAAGTGTATTTATAGCTAGGCGTGGTGGCACATCCTTGTAATTCCAGTACTTAGGAGGCTGAGTCAGGAGGATCACAGGTTCGCAGCCAGCCTCAGCTACTTAGTGAGGCCTTCTGCAACTTAGTGAGACCCTGTTTCAAAATAAAAAAATAAAATAGGGCTAGAGATGTAGTTCAGAGGTAGAATGCCCCGGGTTCCATCTCCAGTACCACCAAAAATAAATAAATAAATAAATAAATAAATAAATAAATAAATAAATAAATAAATAAATAAATAAAGTGTATGTATGTTCTTTGTGGTAAAGTACACTGGAACACAGATCTGATCTACATAGTCAATTTCTACTTATTAGATTATTTGGTGTCTCCAAGGATATATTGTCTATATTTCGACATTTCATCTTATTTTTATTTTTGTAAAAATTTTTGAATTTTTGACTTAACATTTTAATTTCCAAACACATCTAAATATATTATACACAACTATAAATACACTCATACATATATGTATAATTTTCTGAGACTTGGACCTTCCTTGGACCTCTTTAACAGTCTTTAAATATGGTGTATTTTTATTGGTAATTTTCTAAGCATTCTCAACAAGTAAACTCCGTGAGGTTAATAGGGGCAGTTAGTATCCTAGGATAAAAAGTGTGTGTCTCCCCATCCTGTAGGACTTTAGAGTGTGGTAGAGGAAGCAATGCTTCATGACTGTTGAATATATGTCTGCATTACAAGTGAGGCATGGCTCTGGCCCTGAGAAAAGAACAGATGTGATGCACTTCTTGTGTGTCTTCTCTCTCTTGGAACAGGGCCTCAATTTCACTTTTGTTCATGTCAGGGTGACATCATATGCTGCTTTTTTGCTACTCTTTTATTAGAATTTGAAGTATAGGATACTTTATTATTGACCATAGATAAAATATACAGAGCAGATCTTATTCGTCTTGCTTGACTAAAATTTTACATCCACTGATTAGTAACTTCCCATTTCTTCTTTCCCTACCCCGTAGCAAACCACCATTCCACTCCTTGATTCTGTGAATTTGACTATTCTTAACAATTCACATAGGTGGAATCATGCAACATTTGACTGGCTATTTCACTTTCTGTAATGGCCACAAGGTTCACCCATGCTCTTGCATATTGTAGAATTTCCTTCTTTGGGAGACTGAATAGTATTCCTTTGTATGCATATGACACATTTTCTTTACTCATTCAACTGTTGTTGGACATCTTAGTGTTTGCATATTTACAATAGTACCACAGTGAACATAGGAATGCTGATGCCTCTTTGAGACCTTGATTTCTATTGTATTAGATAAATACTTAGAAGACAGTTTGATCATATGGTAGTTCTATTTTTAATTTTTTGAGAAACCTACAAACTATTGTCAATTGGCACCTGCATCACTTTGTATTCCCATCATCGGTGTGCAAGGGTTCATATATCCTGACCAGTATCTGTTGTCTTTTCTTTTTAATGATAGGTATCCTGACATCTATGAAGTGGTATCTCTTTGTAGTTTTGACTTGCACTTTCCTATGATTAGTAACATTGAACATTTCTCATATACATGTGTGTATCTTTTTTGAAGTATTTACTCAAATTCTTATTTCATTTTTAATTGGGTTATATTTATTTGATTTTACTGTTGAGTTGTAAGTGTTCACTACATATTTTGAAGATTGATCCCTCATTGGATAAATGATGTATACCTATTCTCTCCCATTTTGTAAGTTGGCCTTTTCACTAGTTGATTGTTTCCCTTGCTGTGCAGAGTTTTATCTTAACATAATCCCACTGGTTTTTGTTTTTTGTTTTTGTTAGTGTTGTCTGTGCTTTTAGTGGCATATCAATGCAGTTATTCCCAAAACCAATGACATTTTACCTCTGTGTTTTCTTCTAGAGATTTTAATTACAGATCTTATGTATTTCTCATCTTTAATAAGTCTTTTAGTTGATAATGTAAGATAAGGGTACATTTTCTTTCTTTTGCTTGTGAATATCCAGTTTTCTCAACACTATTTGTTGAAGAGATAATACTTTCCCTTTTTGAAAATCAGTCTTCCTTATATGTATGTATTTATTTATCAGCTCTCTATGGAGTTATTTTGATTTATATGTTTGTTTTTTGCAAGTACCACATTGTTTTGATTATTGTATTTGTATAATATATTTAGAAATCAGGAATTGCACATCCAGCTTTGTTCTTGCTTCTCTGGATTGTTTGTCTACTCAGGTTATTTGGGGGTTTACATAAATTTAAAATTATTATTTTTTATTTCTGTAAAAATATTATTGTGATCTTGAAAGAGATTGCACTGAATCTTTAGATCCTTTTGGGTAGTATGGATATTTTAACCACTTTAAGTCTTTTAATACATAAATACTGATGCATTTCCATTTGGGTCTTATTTAATTATTGTCATCAAATTTTTGTAGTTTTCATAATTTCATATGTTACTTGCCGAGTTAAATTTATTCTTAGATGTTTTATTCTTTTTGATGCGATTATAACTGAACTTGCTTTCTTGATTTTCTTCAGTTCATTGGTAGTGAATAGAAATATAACTAATGTTTTCTTTAATCTGTGAACTCCTTGAGAACCAGATCATGCCTTGTTTATATTATGTATATTAATACATGAATAATATTGCACAGTTAATATTTGATCATTTGTATATTTTTGTTTTGTTCCATTGACAAAATTATCTTTTTTTCTCTCTTTCTCTTTTGCTTTAGGGCTCTACTAGTACAACAACTTCTCCTCCAGTGTCTACCCCTGTCACAGGACATAAAAGAATGGTCATCCCAAACCAACCCCCTCTAACAGCAACCAAAAAGTCCACACTGAAACCACAGCCTGCATCCCAGGCTGGACCCATCCCCGTGACTCCAATTGGAACACTCAAAGCCCAGCCGCAGCCAGTCCCAGCCACCTACACCACGGCATCTACCCCTTCAAGACCTTCATTCAATGTGCAAGTGAAGTCAGCCCAGCCTAGCCCTCATTACATGGCTGGCCCTTCATCGGGACAGATTTATTGTCCAGGGCCCCATAACTATAACACACACCATCCTGGTCCTGTCTCTGGGCAATGTATACCTCCTTCAGTCCGGGGAGGTACAGATTATGCATATATCCCACCACCAGCACTTCAACCTGAGGCTGCGTATGGGTATGCCCCCAACCAAGGACGCTATTATGATCCCTATTATGTAGCAGGGCCTGCTTATGGGGGCAGAAATGACTGTGATCCTGGCTATGGTGTACAAGGTCACCCAAATACCTGGAAGCGGGAACTAGGCTATGCTCCTCCTGTAGCAGGAAACCAGAACCCTGTTGGGATGTATACAGTTGCTGGTCCCAAGAAGACCTATATCACGGATCCTGTTTCAGCCCCCTGTGTACCAACACTGCAGCCAAAGGTAAGGAATTCTTTAAAGTGTTGTGTGTGTGTGTGTGTGTGTGTGTGTGTGAGAGAGAGAGTGGGTGGGGGTATGCCTATCTTAGTTCACCTTTCCAAGAAAGCAAAGCTGAAAGCAAAAGTACATGTGTTACTCTTTTGTTTCATTAGCAAATACAATCCCAAAGTAGAGTGAATGACAAAGGAAAGAGATTCTATTTGCAAATAGGTTACCAATATAACTATTGTTGAGTATAAAGTACAATTACTTGCTCAGTCTTAAAGAAATATTTTTCAAACAGCCAAATTAATCATAGCATCTCAGGAAAATCTGTTGTGGGGGAGAAAGGGAAAATAACTTATTTTCCAGTTCTTGCATACTATTAAAACTTCCTTCTGTGAAGCAGAAACTTCCTCACACATATTTCATTTGCTTGGATACTAAATAAGCATGCAAAGTCTCACGCTTTAGCAGATACAAGACATTGCCAGATATATAGGTGAGAGGTGCACAGGACAAATTTTAGGTGCGCTTCTGCCAGGCTGTACCCATATGAAGTATCAGAACTCAAGCCATATTGACACCTTGGTTGCTGCTGGAGTAGAACAAGGAGCCAAGGACTCAGGAGATAGATGAGGTCAGGTGGGTCCAAGGTCATGCAGATACCTTGGCTAGTTTTCTTTGAGAAGGGACAGCAGTATAATGGGACTTACTTTTTTTCCCCTTGTTTACTCATGTAACTGATTCCCCAGCAAGAATCTTACTCTTCACACTAACCCTATTAAGCAGTGTTTGAAGAGTGCTGATTGTCTTCTGTTGCATGTATTGTATGTATCACTTTGAAACAACATGCTCAGTTACTTCCTTTAACTACATAAGATTTATCACACATCCCTACTCACTGCAGATTGGATTTTCCGTTAGTACTACAACCAACACGATGTTGTTTCCTTCCACCATGACAAGAAGAAACAAAAGAATTACTTGGAAGGAGTAAATAAGGAAACTGAGCCAGCTTCTAGCCATTGAGTTGGGACAGAGCCCTCCTTTCCTTTCAGTTTGACTTGTGAAGTATAAGGAATTTGGGAGTCCTTCATTAGCCTGATGCTCAGTGTAATTCTGGAGGAGGTATTGGATCAAAGGTTGAACTATACATATTTTCAAATCCCTTTCCATATTTTTGACACAATTGAAAATTTCTGGATAGATCCATCTTCATATTTAAGATCAAAACAAAAGTACCCTGTAAGGTGTCTATTAGATCATTATCCTTCACATGAAAGTTTCTGTTCTACTAATGGTTCTCTTGAGAGAATATTAGACTCCTTAGAAGACTAGAGCCTTTTCTACATGGGGCCTGGGAAGATCTGGGAACCCACCAACTGCATGCATGACCATTATAAGAAAGTGGACCAGCCATAAGCATTTTCCCATACAAAGATTCCAAGCTGAAATTTTAAGTGATCTTAAAACATTACTTATTTCTTAAAGTCTCTTTATAGCCGGGCCTCGGGGCACACACTTATAATTCCAGTACTTGGGAGGCTGAGACAGGAGGATTGCAAGTTCAAAGTCAGCCTCAGCAACTTAGTGAGGTCCTCCTCAACTTAGTGAAACCCTGTTTCTAAATAAATAAAATCAGGCTGGGAGTGTAGCTCAGATGTAGAATTAGAATGCCCCTGGATTCATTCCCCAGTGACAATAAATAAGTAAGTAAGTAAATAAGTAAATAAATAAACATAAATACATAAATAAATGAAGTCTCTTTATGAAAAGAAATGTTATTAAATAGGTAGTTTGTCTAAAGATGGTCTGTCCAAAATAGCCAAGCTTCACAGCCTTTCTTTGTTAACATCAGAGTAGATTTACATCAGTCCTTCGTGGCCCACAAAGAAACCAATTCAGAAAAATTGTGGTTATTTAACTTTAGCTTACTTTTACATAACACAACAAGTTAAAAGTATACTAATAAAACATTTTAGGTTGGTACAGTCACTGTCAACATTTAAGTTCTAATAGATAAGCAATTTTGCCTTGGCCAAAATAGCCTGAATAAAGAGGATGGCCGAGTGACATTCCTAAGGAAACAAGATGTTCTCTAAGTTGTTTGGGGGTGCTTTACCCTAGTCAGGGAAACAGACATGTGACAAAATGAAAGTATGTCTGAATACACAGAAGGAATAATTTGGTGAAAACTACTGTGCTGATCTTCAAGTGCTCTGTTCTTCAGTTATACCACTGGGCTTTCTGGTCAGTCCTTGTTCAACACTTAGAATCAATGTCTTGAAGGAAAAATAATCAGTGCCCACAGCCACATCATTAGCATTTGGTCTGTCCTCGCCAACCTACTTAGGGTAACAGACTGAATTTTTATTAACCACTCACCAGAAATCATCAAACTTTATTTTGCTTCTTATTTGAGAGGTAATTATTGAAGGGGATCCATTACAAATTTTGGATTATCAGTAGGTTTCATGTCACTTTCTAAATTATTGAAGTATTTGTTTTTCAACAGTGTCATGTGTTTTCACATCATATTTAATTGTGCATTTTAAAAATGAAAATGAAATCATGTACTTTTTGCTGTGATTATTAAGGAGAGTGGTTAGAGGTTGACATTTAGCCATCTGTCTGTGCTTTGGGAGATGGAGAAGTGATGAAGCTACAAGATATATTCTGTGTGGCATTGGCTGATGAAGGGGTGGGCCCTTTCACAGTGTGGCTTTAAGCAGAACACTGTGGTATTCAACTGCACCTGTGCACAGTGGACCTTATTGTCCATGCATTGACTCTATTTGGATCAATGGCGTGACTACCAGCTTGAGAAATGAGTGCCTAATTCTTATCCCAGTTCTTCCTTGACATTTTTTTTTCAGTTTGAGGAAAACCTCTAGATGTCTTTATGTCACGCTTCCCACCTCAGTGAAGTGGACTGTCATCTTCACTAATTAATTAATGATTGCCAAGGGCTTGGAAATTTCCAAGGGCTAAATAATTGCCGAGTGTGGGCTATGAACTTTTCCACTGGCTTTTATTCATTTCTAATTTTCCAATCACTGGTGGAAAAGTTATTTTTGTGTCTTGAAACAATGGTATTTTCTTACATCGGGAATTTGAAATTAAACCCATGAAGGGCACAATTTTTAAAAAGTAACATATAAACTTCCCAGGATTTGAGATTATCTGCTTTAATTTGCCTCCCTTTGTAATTCAAAGAAAAGAACTAGGAAAAGGAAAGGGAAGGGAAAAGGGAAAGAAAAAAGAAAGAATCAGAACCTGAAAGGTTAGAGGATCAGGATTATATTTGAGTTCCCATAATGTGCTGAGCAGTGAATTTGCATGCTACAGGAGACCATAATGTGTTTCCTGTGCCATCTGAGCTGAGTTCCTTGAAAAATATTGTTATAAGCAAGTCTTTATAAGGGAGAAAAGTTCCCTTCTTGTTGAAAATCCTCTTAAAGATACAGTGGATTTTTTTTTTCTCTGCACTGACATAAAAGCTACTATTAACCCTGTGTCTGTGTTGCTTACAGAACTTTTATCCTGCACATTATTTTCACATCCCTGTGAAGGGAGATGTATTTTCTGTGGCACACAGACAAGGTGGCTCAGCTTGAGAGTGCCAGAACCAGGATCCAGAGGTGGCAAAGCAACTTGAGCACCCATTTCCTTATTGTAAAACCAAATCTAGGTCAACCTTGGCTGTGTGACAGGGACAGATCATTGTCATATACTGCATGAAAGCAGTGGTGCTCTGCACCCTAGAAAAATTGGAAAAAATCATCCCTCTTAATGTGGAGATGAGGTTAAATTCTAAAATCATCTATGAGCCAGGAGCAGCGTTGCACACCTGTAACCCCAGTACTTGGAGGCTGAGACGAGAGGATGGCAGGTTTAAGATCAGCCTCAGCAAATTAGGGAGATACTGTTTCAAAAATTTTAAAAATAAAAGAAAATAGGGCTGGGGTGTGGGTTGGAGGTAGAGCACCCCTGGATTCAATCCCCAGTACCATAAAAATACAATCATCATTTATTGAAATTTTATTGGGAAAATCTTTCAGGGTAGTAAGATCTTCAAGATCTATAAAACATCTCTCAACAATGTGCTATTATATACATTGAATATTATATACATAGAATCATTTCACGTTTCAAATTGCCAGATGTCCATAGAATTTGACTCATATGTCTTTTTCAACATATTGAGATTTGCTTTACATACAGTAAAATGCACCTGTTACAATTATATAACTCAGAAAAATCTATTGGCCTCTATAACCATCACTACAATCATGATACAGAACTTTTCCATGACCAAAGTACCCATGTGCCTTGTTCCCTCTACCTTTAGCCCCATGCCTCCATTCTTGTTATCCAACATTATAAATTATTTTTGCCTGTTTCAGAATTACATTTAAACAGATTCCTATAATATATTACACTTGTGCCTGAGTTTTTTTTATTTATTTATTCGTTATTTCATGCTATGCATGTCAACTGTTCATTCATTTTTATTGCTACGTAATGTTCCAGTTTACAGATATACTACCATTTGTTTACTTACCTATTAGAGGGCACTTAACTTTTGTATTTTCACATATAAATAAAACTGTTGTAAACATTTATATAGAAGTCATTGGGTGGACATAGATTTCATTTTTCTTGGATAAATAAATTGTGTAGCTCAGTGGTAGAGCACTTGTCTAATATGCTCAAGACACTGGGTTCCATCCAGTGGGGAGGGAAAGAAGAAAGGAAGGAAAGAAGGAAGGAAGGAAGGAAGGGAGGGAGGGAGGGGATGGGAAAGGAAGAGAAGGGAAGGGAAGGAAGGAAGGAAGGAGAAGGGAAGGAGGGAGGGAGGGAGAGAGAGAGGGAAGGAAGAAAAATTTGCCACATATTTCCTATGAGTATCATTTTACCTTCTTTCCAGCAATGTAAAGGAAGAGGTCCAGTTGATCTGTAATGTTGATAATGCTTGATATTGTCAGTTTTTTTTTTTTTTAATTTTAGCCATTTTTACAGTACTAATTGTATCTCATTGTAGTTTAAATGTATACTTTTTGATTAATCATATGGAACATCTTTAATGCAATTATTGGTCATGTATCCTCTTTTGTAAAATATTATCAAATACTTGCCCATTTGAAATTGGATTTTTTTCTTTTTATTGAGAGCTGTAGTAGTAGTTTATGAATTCTAAAATAAAAGTCCTTAGACATATGCATTCCTAAGATTTTCCCCTAGTTGGTATCTCAACTTTTTATTTTCTTAATTTTGTTTTTGAAAGAGCAGACACTTATACTTTTGATGCAGGTTAGCTTACCACTTTAGTCTCCTATAGTTTATACTTTCTTTTCCTGCTTGTGGTCTTGTGGTCACACAGATTTTATTGTTTTTTGTCTCAGACATTTATTTATTTTTCCTTGGAGATCTATTCATTTATTTACTTATTTATTTATTTATACTGGAGATTGCACTTTGGGGCATTCTGTTTCTGAGCTACACCTGCAGCCCTTTTATTATTATTTTTGTTCTTAATTTTGAAACAGGGTCATGCTAAGTTTCTGAGGATCTCAGTTGCTGAAGATGGTCTTGAAACTGCAATCTTTCTGTCGCAGCCTCCCAATTACTGCGATTACAGGCATGTGCCATCACACCCAGCTTGTTTCAGATGCTTTAAAATATAAATTTAATTTTATCTTTTATTTCAAGTTATTGTGTATATTTTATAATTGTCTATCTTCACATTCTCACTGCTATAATCTAAAAGACTGACCACATAATTTAGAGGAAGATTTGTTTGCTCACAGTTTTCCTTGGGGATTTTGATATTCAGCCCATTTGGGGGTTCAATCCCTTTTGAGGTCAGGGACCATGGATCTCAGGGCATGGTGGCAGTGGGAAGCAGAGGGAGGGAGAGTGCAAAGCTTCACTCGCATATCTTGGAGATCAGAAGCGAGAGCAAGCAAGGGGATCCCAAGATACTTTCGTCATACCCCACCAGCCTAGGTTGCCACCAAGATAAATCCATTCCAAGGGATTTATCTACTAATGAGGTTACAACCATCATGACTTAACTATATCAACCTTGAGCTCTTCAGGGGTCACTCTATCTGACCATAACAGTGTCAAGATTCATTTTTCCCCATTGGCATGTTCCTGGTTTTCCAGCACTATTTGGTAAAGCAACATTATTCTTGCAGTGAATTACTTAGACACCTTTGAAAAAAATTAATCGACGAGACATGTAGATATATCTGGACTTTCTAATCTATTCCATTAGTTTTAAAATATATCAAGAGCCAATGTCATGTCATGCTGTCTTGATACCTGACTTTTATGTAGACTTTGGAACCAGACAGTGTAAGCTCTCAGTCTTTATTCTCTTTCAAAAGAGAACTTCAAAAAAGGACTTGTTCTAAGTTCTTTCAACATAGATTTACCCTTAGTTTACCAACTAGTACAAAATACTCTGCTGTGATTTTGATTGAGTTTGTATTAAATCTAGATCAAATTGAAGCTTATTCTTGAACAATATGAGGTTTTCTAACCCATGAATATGGTATATCTTATTATTTACTTAGTCTTCATTAATTACTCTCAACATTGTATTTTAACTTTGAACAGTTTTTTAAGTTCATCTCTAAGAATTTCATAACAATATTTTCATAAATGATATTTTAAAATTTCACTGTGTAGTTATTACCATATAGAAATTTGGATGATTTTTGTATATTGACCTTTTGTCACATGCTCTTGTTAAATTTAATAGTTTTAGTAGCTTCTTTTAGGTTACTTAGGCTTTTCTACCTGATCATTTCATCTGCAAACTAATTGTTGATTCAGTTGCTTATTTCCTTTAAGGATAACAGTCTATCCATCAATCTCCTGTACTTGAAAGATTTGCTGCCTGATTGAGGAAGAAATAGTATTCTACAAATTTGAAGAATGTATTGGGAAAAATAAGACACCTTTATTTTCTGTAATTATAGACTACCCTATTAAAACTGTCAGTCATAGAAGCAACCTGCAGAATCATTAGGTCATAGTCCCTTACATGAAAAATCTGAGGCCTGAAGAGCTATAGGAACTAGAGAAAAAATAATTGGTAAGTGGCATATTTGAGTAGAAAACTAACTCTTCTTTCTCTACCTTACCATTATTCTCTGCATTGCAGAAGAATGATTCAAGACAGACGAGGTGAGAAGCAAATAGCCCTTAAAAGGTTTAATAATAATATTGCCAAAATGTTCTTGTCTCCTAGCTCTCTACCTCCATGTTCAGTTCTGTAGGCCTCTTATAGTGGAAAATTGCTCTCATTCTAGTGATAATAATTCTGCCTCACAGTTTTTTCTGTAAAAAGACTTGCTCTTAGTCTATGATTTTTAATCCATTCATAATCTCTTCCTCCTGGTTTTAAGTGTTATCATTAGAATGAATGTCTCAGAAAGCTAGGAAATATCTGTAAATATTATTTATTCATCTATTTTTTTATAAGTTTAGATGTGTAAGAAATGTGGGAAAACAAATCATTTTAACAAAAGATTCTGGCAAATGTGATTGTTATGTTTACAGAGTGAGAGAACTTTGATTTATCAGTTTTCTCTTTGTTTTCTTCCAATTTGATAGCAAAACAACTACTTGACTGATATCTCCCTTTGGGAATCTCATTCCTTAGCCAGCTGCAAACATTCATACTGTTCTGTTTCAGAGAAGAGAATATAGTTGTTCTTTTCTCTAGAAAACAGAAATTTGGCCATTATCAATATATAATGGTCAGTGGTGAATAAAAAAGCTTTGGAATACTTTACAGACAGAATATTAGAAAGTTTCCCATAGTTCAAGTCAAATATTCTCAACTAGTACAGTTCTTAAAGAGTTATTGTCCCAGAAACAAAGATTTGCCTCTTATTTTAGCTCTTTGATTTTTCTGAAAGGCAGAAAATCCAACTTTTACAAAAACTTTTATCAAATATTATGATGTTTACTCTATTTTATCTTTGGAATTCTAGGATTTTTTTTAGAAAATACAGCATGGTTTATTTCAGAAGGTTGATTACTAAACATTTTTAAATGTATAATAATAACATGTAACATTTTTTTGGTACATTATAAAATTTACCAAGCACTTTCATGCGTGATGGGTACTTTACAACATGTTCAGAGGCAACTTTTCTACTGAATTCCAGCAGGAGGATGAGATCTTAATTCTCTTTAGTAAGACTGGCCTGCTTTTCTTTCTGCTTCGTGACGCTTGCCTCCATTCCTGACTGTGTTTATATGTGTTAGCTCATTGCACACTTGTCCAAACATAAAATATTCCTGTGGTCCAGCAGTTTAGAGAATAAAACTTTAGAGTTTATTTCTGGAACATAACATTTATTTAACATTATTCAGAACCAACGATTCAGGAAACATTATATCAAGAATTAAGGATTTGAAACCATACCTAAATATAAATTCAAGATAATAGGCCTCCTTTGATTCAGTCATTATTAATAAATTTGGTATATTTATAACTCTTCAAATATAGATAGCTTCTTTATTCTTGATGTCCATTTAGGGATTATTATGAAATTAAAGAATAAAGTGAAGGTATGTTATTTGTACTCTTGATGGATTGATCAGTTAGCTATTTCTTATGTTTCGTAGTGCATACCGCAATCTTTACTGTAAATCTGGATGGAGTTACTGTCGATAATGTGTTAGTCAACTATTCATCTTTATAACAAATACACAAGATAATCAACTTATAGAGGAAGGGCCCATTGTTTTGGAGCCTGTAGTAAGGTAGCACATTATAGCAGGGAGTACATGGAACAGAGCTAATCACCTCATGACCAGAACACAAAAGAGAGAAGAGACTGAAGCTTATCAAAGGGAATTTAAATTCATAAAAACAGAATAGAATGTGCATCTGTACTTGCTAGAAGTCTTGTAGTATGGACCAGCACCTCTAGTTCTTTATCAGGAGTGCCATAGGAAAGACCTCTTTGAAGAGACACTTATTGCATTATCCAAAAATATTGATTCAAAGAGGATTTAATATCTCAATACATATGCTTAAATCCAGAAGTTTTCCAAGAACTCAAATCACAGTGACCTAAAGATCTCCTAGTTGGCTCCACCTCGTAAAGATTCCACCACTTCCCTATGGCACCAAACTGGGGACAAAGCAGATGGACCTTTAAGGAACCTGCCATAGCCAAATGATATTTGGGGTTTCTACCAGAGGAAACTCTATTCTTAAACCTGATATCCCATCTAAACACAGTACTTTCAATATATATTTGTCAATTCTGGGCATTTGGAATCATACAGTATATAGTCTTATGTGACTGGGTTCTTAGCAAAATATTTTCAACCACCCATCTTTGTAACATATATGAGTACTGCATTCCTTTTTTATTGTTGAATAATATTTCATTGCATGTGTATGCCACATATTTTATTCATTAGTAAGTTGGTAGCATTTGAAATTTGCATACATTTTGGCAGTTTTAAATAATGCTTTATTAATATTTGGATAGATTTTGTTGCATGTTTTAATTGCCTTGGATACATACCTATCTGTAGAATTACCAAGTTGTGTTATCTTAATATTCACCATTTTGAGGAACTCCTAGGCTGCTTTCCAAAAGAACAACTTATTTTATAACACTTCTACATTTCCATCACAGTGTCAGAGGTTCCAAATATCTCCACATCTTTCCACGTCATGTGTGTGTGTGTGTGTGTGTGTGTGTGTGTGTGTGTGTGTTTTACTGGGGATTGAACCCAGGGGCATTCTACCTCTAAGCTCTTTTTGTTTGTTTTCTTTTTAAGCAAGAGTGTCGATAGGTTGCTTGAGAGTCTTGCTGCATTGCTGAAACTTTCTATGAACCTGCAAGCTTCCCGTTTTATCCTCCTAAGTACTGGGATTACAGGCATGCACCACCATGCCTTGCTCCCATGTGATTTTAGTGATGTTATGTTTGTATGTCCCCGAATAGAAATGTGTGTTCTTTAAGAGTAGAAACCATGTCCTTTTTTTTGTTTTATTTCATTTCTTGTGTACCTAACAATACATGTCATGTATCAGGAACCCTTGAATGAATGAATCAATGAATGAATCAGTCAATAAATCATTATGTGAAATTACATATATTCCATTGACATGGATCCGCAAGTTTTTTTAATGTGTGTTTTTATTAGATATATTTAACTGATGTTTCTTTTGCTATGTTCAGTTTGAGATAGTTTTGCTCTGTCTAGCACAACAAAGCTTGTTTCATCATCAAAGGTCCTTAATGGCAATGTTACCTCCTGGTCTCCTCATCATCACCCACGCCTGTTCCTCTTATATACTGTTATCCTTTCGAATAATGGTGATTCTGCCATTCCATGAGTCCAGGCCTCAAAGTTGAAGTCATTCTTCACCCTTCTCTTTCACATAGCAAATGCTTTCATCTTTCCTTTAAAGTATATCCAAATCTCATTACTTCATCTTTCTCCACTGCTCATGACCTGGCCAAGCTCCATCCCATCTTGCCTGGGTTATCACAAACACCTCCTATTGTTCTACTGTGTCTGCCTGGGTCCCTCTTTGACATATTTTCGTTACAGAATGATCTTATATAACTCATATTATATCATGTTCTTGTTTAAAACTCTAATGGTTTCCCATCTTGCCTGAGAAAAAGCCACAGCTGTACTTATAAGGCCTGACTCTGCCTAGCCATGACTCTCCAGACCTCACCCACCCTCCTGCTGCAAGCACTCTATTCAGGCATTCACGTTTTCAGGGCCTTTGCTTTCTTGTACCCCATTTGGAATGACCCTCCCCAGATATCCACATGACTTATTTTCTCTTTTCCTGTATGGCTTCCCTCAAATGTTACTTAGTTAGAGAAAGCTTCTGTACTAAAATACTTCCCCACCTCAAAGTCCCTGTCCACCTTTACCCTTTCATTTTCCTTTTTAATATTATACTGCCTAATGTGTTGTATATGTTAATCATTTGTTCTTTGTTCCTTTTCCCTAGAATGTATGTGTCACCAAAGGAGGAATTTTTGTCTGCTTTGTTAACTACTGTGTAACAAACACTGCCTCGTGAGTAGTAAGTGCTCAGTAAAGGCATGTTAATTAATGAATGAGCAAGTGCTGCTCTCAGAGTCTTCCCCTCTAAAAGCAGTTTATCCACACAGCTTTGTGGAGTTGCTTTTGCTGATGGGAAGAGGATATGTAGCCCTGATGTTCTACCATCTATGACGCCCACTTCATGTATGGTTTCCCCAACTTCTACATTCTGTATTTCACCTGTCTTCTGTTTCCTAGTCCTCTCTTTAACCTATGTGTTGTCTACTTAAATTTGAGTTCCAAGCTACAAGAAAAATTGGCCTCAAGTGTAGCATCAAGTGTAATGGCAGATATGGAGGTATTTTTTGAATATAAAATACCACATCTCTATGAGGTATTATTCTTATACTTTTCAGGGCTTAGACTAAAGACTGGGACTAAAATTTTAAATGATTGATGCTCTTATTAAATGTTGTAAGCTCTGTGGTTTAATAGCTTGCCAGTTGCTTATTTTTGTAAGATATTACACTAAGCACTTTCTATGGATTGGCACATGTAATCTTCTCATTAACACTTTCAGGTAGTTATGTTTATGATTTTCATTTTGAAGATAAGGAAGGTGACATTTGGAGAGATAAGGTTGTTTGCCCAATCCAGGAACTCTTTGTTTTATGAACTTCTATAAGCATAAAGTATTAAAAGAGGTCAATGTTGTTAGGTGCTAGCACATGGCTTTCATTTTTCTTAAAAAATGATTCAGCTTCTATTTTTGATGCCCAAGTTAGATTCAGAAACAGGATAAGATTGTTTTCTTCCTTAAGCTTATATTCTAATAGTATTTCCAGAAGAAAGACAATAGGATAATTTCAGACAGTGATACTTACTCTGAATCATATAAAAATATTTTAATAATGGAATAAAGAATGACTGATTTAGGTAGCCTACTCAGGGAAAGTCTTTGAGAAGGTAACATTTGATCCCAAACTTGAATAACTTGGTAGTTCTTTTAAGATATTCCACCACCAGAGACTTACCAATAACAGAGTGTGTCCTCTGAGATTGGCATTTACAGGAATAGAATGAATGTCGGGGTGACCAGAATGCAGCAGAAGATAATGGAATAAAATGATGCGGATAAGCTGAGTGTGGTGGCGTGCACTTGTAATCCCAGTACTTGAGAGGCTGAGACAGGAGGACCACAGGTTTGCTGCCAGCCTCAGCTACTTAGGCCCTCTGCACTTAGTGAGACCCTGTTTCAAAATAAAGAATAAAAAGCTAGAGCTGGAGGTGTAGCTTGGAAGGAGAATGCCTCTAGGTCAATTCCCAGTACAACAGAAAAAAAAAAAATGATGTGGATAGCTAAGCAGGTTCCAGGTCTTACAAGACATGTTAAGATGTTTCTCATTCTTTTAAATGAAATGAAAATTGACTGGAATGTTTCTAGCAAAAGAGTGATAGGATCTGGTTTTAAGATGATTCTATGAAATGTGTAAGATTGGAACAAGTAACAGAATATTTGTAAGTCTCTGGTGGTTTCCTTTAAAACTATTGAATAAATGAACTTACAACCTTTCTTTTTTTAAATAGAAGAGCTTTTGTGTTATGAAATGTAAAAGTCTGGATCACTATAAAGCTATAGAACTTTTATTTCCACATTCCTATAGTTGAATGCCTAAGCAGACTCTTAGCATCTAACTCTAGAGACAGAGAAGGGTGTGTTAGTTGAATGAGAGTGAAAATACAAAATGCACACCACTTATTCTCTCACATGTGACAGAAAATATTTCCAACATAAACTATTACAGAAACAACACAGTTCCAGGAGTTATAAGTGTGAGGAATGAATTAGAGTTGCGTGTTTTTTTAAAAGAAAAATAACTTCAAATTTAATTACTTATCCAAAAGAGATATATTCTGATGCTACTATTTGTAGTGGCACTTGAGAACTGAGTACTGTGACATTGGGGATAGTGAGGGATGAAGGTTTGTACCTGCTTCTGTACTGTGATGGGGTCAATAGGTCAGCATCACCTTTGTTGAAAACAGCTTTGGACTGGCTAGTCTTCTCATCCAGTCACCACCCCTGCTGACAGTATAACCAGTAACAAGTAGATGATGGTACTTGCTCCTCAAGACTTCCTGTTCACACCGTGTCACTCGCCTTGAACTGTACTCCTTGACTCTTCTTTCACCACCCTTTCCAAATTATCCTTTTGCCTTGAATTGACTTCTGTGCTACTTTTTTTTTAATATGTTTGTGTAAACAAACCAATGTATATATCCATAATGAACTCCTTTTCCCGGAACTAATTGTGGTATCTCATAAGGGCTCCCTGTACAGCTGATGATTTGCTTACAAAGTAATTTCATCTGATCAGGGACATGGAGGGCTTAGCCACATTATTTTTGGCATTAGCACTGCCAAACATGTATGAGTTTGATAGTAATACTTAGGGAAAAATGTTGACTAGATATATGGTTTTAGTTATAGTTAACAGTGTTACTATTTTGCTGGAACCTTTCTGTTCCATCTTACCCATATACCATCTAGATTTCCCTTTTCTGCATGTCAAAGGATATACAAAGATGCACAAAAACATCCTCAAAGAGCTTAATGTCTAGTAGTAGAGATGAGATAGGTATCAACAGTAGTGGTGGCCTCTATTCACTTAACTCTTTATCTGTCAGTGTGAATTAGTTTTTAAAAGGGTAACATCACTTTTTAAGGAAATAGAACATTTAAATAATGATCAGGTATGAATGGATGAATTGCTCAAACCAAACAAGACCTGCATAGTGCTAAGGAGTCCCTCATGCCTATAGGTACTAGAGAACACCCAAGTTATAATTTATCTTTGTGATGACTTCACATTCATTGGTTCATGTAGTCCTCCCAGAAAAGTGTATACAGATTCTGTGGGTTTTTACTTTGTGGGAAACTGAGACACAGAGAGATGAGATTGCTTGCCCAAGGCTACTTGCCCCCAACCTGGCATCTATTATACTTGCACTGCCTCTTTGTAAAAGATTGTTAACAAAAATATTCACTGATATGGAGCAAACCAACTTTAAACAGTAAAATGAAGTTCTCTTTTGATCTTGAGCAGGTCCTTTATGTTAAGCTACCAGGTTTTCCATTATTAACACAAGGCTTTCATGTAATTGTCTGCCAGGAGGGCTTCCAATAGAGGGCTTCAGATCATCTCTTCATTTTTCATCTTCCAGTCAGTCCTTGCCAGCCAGTTATGAATCAGCTGGCAGGCTGAGGGATGTGATTGGTAGGTTGTGGAATGGAATGAAGCAGAATGATAGAGAGGAAAAGCTAGCCCATAACCTTGAACCTCAGAAAGGAAAGCACAGCTGAGCTCTGAGATGTGCAGGAGAAGCTGAAGTCCTTCTCAGCCCTGATGTAGTGCATCAGCACAGTGTCTCCAACCAGGAAGGGGACACTTATAGCAAACCTAACAATGACCAATTTTTCAAAATCAAAATGCTTTCACCCAAACTTGTGAATTTCTTTCCAAATTCTAGGGGTATGACACTATTCTGTACATTTGCATGAAAAAGATTATATCATCATTGAATAGTATAGATCATGAAAGGGTAAGGATAAAGAAAATATTGAAATATGCTGTGCCAGACATGGTGGCACACACTTGTAATCCCAGTACTTGGGAGACTGAGACTGAAGGATTGCATGTTTGTAACTTAATTAGTGAGGCCCTCCACAACTTAGTGGGAGCCTACTTTGAAATAAAGAATAAAAAAAAAAAAAAAAAGGGCTGGGAGTGTAGCTCAGAGGTAGAATGTCCCTGGGTTCCATCTCCAGTACTGAAAAGAAAAAAAAAAGCTGTAATACTCTAACATCTAGGCCATTTATATCTGAAATTAAAGCACATTTGCCATTGATACAAAACAAATCTGGCTTGAGAGAAAAGAGTATTAAATAAATGAATAAATATCCCAAAAACTGTTGTTCCTGAAATCTTTGGGTAGAACATTGAGTTGCATTCCTATAGGAGAAATGCCAAATGAATGAGCCTAGGCCAGGTTTGTTTGGAAAGCCTTATTTGGAGAAACTGTGGTGGTGTGAACCTGATCAGTGAAAAGTCCACGACTATTTAGCCTTCTGCAGCAAACCTGTGTTCTAGGGACAGGCTTTTCATAGAATGAAGCACAAACAATTATTTGCTTACTTCCTTCTATCCCTTCTTCCCTCCCTCTTTTCTTCCTATTCTCCCTCCCTCTTATTTCCCACATGATTTTTATTGGCAAAAGACTCCTTTAACAAGAGGTTTTCAGGTGAGGAGAGAGTCATTGGTTTCCATATCCTTTTATTAGGGTTAGCATTTTCTATTCTAAAACAAAAGTCATTTTCTATTTTGAGAATTTAGTAATTATAAAGTCCTGGAAATTAAAACATAATTTTCTCAATAATCTTCTGGAACACAATTACCCCAAAATATTTACTCAGTGACGAATTCATAGATCTTTAGTCTATCAGAAATGAAGTAAATGTGGTGCCTTTTATTTTTCTAAGGAGACATCCTGCCCATTCACAAGAAGTTTAAGACCCAGAAAATGACTATCCAAGGCCTCACAGCATAGATTGGACTTTTAAAACAACTTTTAAACCCATAATTTTGGGATACTGAAGACAATTATATGTCCATGTTGATAGGCACTTTCTCATTGCCTTTGATAATGTAACTGGGAACATTTTAGTGCAACACACTTTCATATCCTTGTTTCATTTGATCATCCAAACTAAACACATTGAGATGATCAGACAAAGAATAACTATCCCGTTTTTACAGATGATGACACTTTTCAGAGAAGGCAAGTTATTTACCCAATTTTGTACACCCTGTAGATCATAGAGTTCTTGACCCTTATCTATAGAAATAATATGAAATATATGGACAGTAAAGGAAATCACAGTTCCCAACCTTTTGCTTACAGTATGCTCCTTGTATCTGCTTACATTTTATATTAAAATATAGGAAATTCTTTAGGAAAATTAATAAAAGTATCGGGCTGATATTTAGGAATTCTTTAGTGCTCCATCTGAGAAGAATCTGTAGATAGTAACTCTGTAGATGATAAGTTTATACACACCTCAGAAGCCAAATAATGATTTTGATTCAATAATTCCATTCTGTTCACCATATAGTAGTTTGTAATGCATAAATAACTATGTAAAGATAAAGCATTTGCTAAGCATGTATTAAAAAGTAAGGGTTTCTGACATAACCACATTGGACTTGGCTACTATAGAAGATGAAGTAAATAGTGAACAGTGACATTAATTTGTGTGTGTGTGTGTGTGTGTGTGTGTGTTATGCTCAAACTTTATGAGACCTACAGCTTTCAAGTTTATAACTTTGAAGAGAATGTAGAAGGAGAATCAATGAAGGAATCACTTCCACTTACATTATATGCATATGTGAGAATACCAATGTCAATCTCAAAATCCTGTATGGGGAAGCGGGTTGGGGAGGGAACGGGGGAAAGCCCACCAAGTGCTGTGTCCATGTATGTCACAATTTACATTATGATTGAGACTATAATGCACCAATAAAAGTATGAAAATGTAAATTATGAACAAAGGATTATTCCATTCCTATATTAGTGCTGCTATAACTGGGTGACTTAAACAACTGCAATTTATTTTCTCATGTTTCTGGGGGCTGGAAAGTCTGAGATCGAGATGCTGGCAACAACGCCTTATTTTCAGGCCTTTTTCCTTGGCATGTAGATGGCCAGTGGCCACCTTATTGCTGTGTTATCTGCTGTTCTTGCCTCTGCACTGGTCTGTCTTCTGATCTCTTTTTACAAGGACACCAGTCATACCAAATTACAGTTCACCCTAGTGACTTCATTTTAACTTAATTGCCTTTTCAAAGGTCCCTTTTTCAAATACACATTCTAAGTGCTAGGAGTTAAGGGATTCCACATATTAATTAAGGGGAGATCTCAGCCCATAAAAATTACAATGAATATTTATTTCTAATGACAAAAGCAAATGCAACACATTTTAAATTAATAAAAGTCACAAAATACTTACACACAAAGTCCAGGAAAACAGCATTTTAATTCACTCAATGCCTAATGATGTTTTGCTACATTTTGTGGTTTCATGTTTACCAAGCACTTCTCCATACAACCTAATTTTGTAATACGCTTTATAGAGAGAATAGAAAGATAATTTCAGTCTTTCCTCTTGCATGGTTAATACAAATGTATTATTATTATTATATGTTTGGAACACTTCATTTTGCATAGTTTTTATTGGTAATGTGAAATTAAAGACTATTTCAAATTTGGGGAAACTTCTATCAAGTTTCTTTTATTTATAAGCTGTTTAAAAACTTATACTAGTAGTGCAAATTCATAAGCTGATAAATTCTCTGTGCATATCAGAAGAGAAATCAAGTCAGTGGTGCATTTAATTTGTTTTCAGTACTTTATTGAGCATATTCCTAATAAGAGAAACTATTTCTTTTACACCATTGAGATCCAAGTAATCTTCCATGTGCTTACTTTTACACATATGACTATTGGTAGATTTATCTTCTGCATCTATGCATTTTTCCCTGCTTCTTTACAAGCATAATACCCATGGCTGTGTATTGCAGCCACATGGCTTCCAGTCCAACAAGTCACTGAGCTAGGAGAGTAGTGGACCCAGGGCCACCAGAAGTATTCCAGGAGCTCATTCCTATAGAGTAACAACTGACAATGATGTAAGCATGTATCACAGTGACTACAAACTATGTAAACGCATCCCACTGGATTCATGTAAATGTATCCTAACTCAATTTCCCGTACCAGAGCTCCCAAATTCCTGTGACCATTCCAGTACTCATTCTAGTATTCATTCTAGACAAAGAATAGGCAGAGCTAAAAGGCAGCAGTGAGCACTCTGCTTTACCCTACCCCAAGGACCTTAGATGGGACCAAAACTAGTCAACCCCTGAAACTTCATTTCCTTCCCTCTCAGTCCTTCCATTCTAAAAGCTTACTTAGGAATAATTATGACTTCACCTATTTCCTCCCTCCCTCCTTGCCTCTCTCTTCCTCAAACATTTCTTTAGTGCATACCATCTCCCTCAACACGGGGTCTGGGAGATGATATGCACTAAAGAAATGAGCTTAAGACATTTTTGGGGGGGTAATGCTTCAATGATAGGGCCCATGAATGAGTGAATATTCAGTAGTTCCTTTGATTCTCTACATTTCATTCTTTCTAGCAACTTTCCACCAAATATGTTTTTGCAATCTTTTTTCCTATCCCCTATCTGCTCCTCTATTTTATTTGTGTATTCTAATGACTCTTCTCTTTTCATAGAAGCCAGTCCATACCTGGCCTTCTTATCTTGACACTGAGGGAGAAGAGTTTAATTAAATAAATTTACATATAATCTCAGCCACATGGTTGGCCCAGCATACCCAGCTGGACCAGCTAACAGAACCAATGGGGATATCTAAATACTATATTTGCAGAATTATTCGTTGCTATGAAGGTTTATTTTTTATTTTCATCTTTGCAAATAAAATATCTCGTTACTAACATACTGGGTTGTGAGCCACTTGAGGGCAGGGAATTTCATAGTAAACTATACAAGATCTGGTGACTGCTAATACACAGCACCAACCAATCTAAACAGAACCCAGCTAGGTCACCTCCCACTGCAATGCTAAGACACAGATTTGCACAGAACATAAACATGCTGTTGTATTGATCTGTCCTGACTTCCATGACCATTCTTACTGTAATTTGAGGAGAAAAGGTAATGATGAACAGTTGTTGACACAACTACCATCATAAAGTTTAATGGTGGAAGTTCATAGCCCTGTGAATGGTATTAACATACTCTCTGCTGAGAATGACTATCTGTATACTGAATTTTTAGAAGTAATCATAGGAAAAGTACAAAAACTTGTCCTCTATTTACAGCAAATGATACTCTCATTTTAAATTCGTTAAGTTTCGCATAATTTTGCTCCCCATGGTGATTTTTTTCAGATAGCTTATTCTAATGACACAGATATATTAACATAAAATCAGCCAGGAAGAGGAGTAGCATGCCCACAAATAGAATCCATCACCTTTTTGACAAATGCAGGTAATGCAGTCACAAAATTTATAAGTAAAACGGTGTGGAGATCATTGAAAACTGCATCAGTATATCACTCATGATGTTACTCATCATGCTATTTTTCACAGGTCTGTCTCCGGCTGGTGGCTCTTCAGTATGTTATGTAATGTAGTGCTCTTCCTTTTTACTCTTTTGCTTTCAGTCGTGGGAATTAATTTGAAGGCTTTTAACTTTCCAATCTCATTTTCTGCTTTGTTCCTGACATGGCTTACTCTGTCTGCCATAGAACTATCAGATAAACTGCAGAGTGTGATTATACCATAACTGCTATACCTACTCCAGTCAGTCTAGTTCAGGGTGAGATATATTTTTAAGGGGATCTGTACAAAAGGCTGAATGAAAATGTTCCCTATAAAGTGTGGTTATATAAACCTTAATAAAAACAAAGTACCAGGAAGCACTTTGTGTTTCAGATGCAGGAATCAAAGCTCTCTTCCTTTTCATTCCTTTTTGCAGCCACTCAAGTGACCACACTGATCTTTTCTTGGCCAAAGTAAACTGTAACAGTGGAGGGAGTTAATGTAACATAGAGTTCAAAGCCCTTATTTTTCTCATTTGTTCCATAGACACTTAATGAGCACTTAAGGTGTGCCAAGTCCTATCCTAGGTGTTGCCCATGTAGAGATGGGGAAAGCAGTCCCTTCACTCAAAGATTTTAGTAGAAGAAATATGTGAGAAAACAAAGGCCTGGAGTCATTTACTAATGGTCCACTAGATGCAGAGGACAGAGTAGGGGCTCAATGAGAAGCAGATCTCCCAGCCCACCTTCCATTTCTGGTTTTCCTCAATTATTTCATCTCCCTACCCTAGGACATACCAAAAAGTTTTGAGATTGAATTAATTCTCACTCCTGGTTGCAGACATCATGGACTCTATGGTTTAAACTGTTTAAAATATGTATTTTTTGTTTGATATTCATTCCAGAGATACCTGGAAGGTGAAAGAGTAGATTCTGACCTCTCTAAGGTTTTGGAAGCCTCTGATCTCACATTCAAGGTTATTAGAAAGGATCTGTCTTGTAATAATGCTTCTTGGACATCAGTAGAAGCAGTTTAGAAAGGCGTGGTTGCATCTAGACAAATTCTGAGAGTTTGTGTGTGCTCCTAAACTGCTTTCATTTGAATTGTGGAACATAACTCTCCCAAGACAGCTTGTTCTCAAGAGGTTACCAGTACATTGGGTTCTTCTCTCTCATAAATACTGTGAGAACAGGCTTTGTCAGATTATTTTGACATGCTCAGACAGGGTGTTCTGAACCATGTGAGACCTGTATGTTCATGTATAAGGGAAATATAGACAATGCTACTTGAGCCAGTAAAGGGCTCTGCAGCATATGAGGGAATAGCCTTAATAAATCAGCATCCTATATAACATTCTTGATCCATCAGCACCTAGAAATTATCTTCTTTGTAATTTGCTACAGTGAGAGAAAGATGATGTCCTGGGGGACGGGGAAATATGTTCTTTGGTTGAAATAGTGAATATTTATTTCTTAACATCTCCTGAATGGCACAATAAGCACTTGGTAAACACTTGTTGAAGCAAATTCTAATTCCTGATTTTAGTTCATGCTGGAGGTATTTCAGTGACCAGAGTGACAGAAAATGAGCATGTGTGGTATATAGAAAAGAGAACTAGGCTGAGTCAATAGTTCCATGTGGAGAAGTTGCTTGTAAGTAGTTAGGGCTCTGGCTTTGTTTATTTTTGACACAATATTCCTCCAAAGTTACCTGTTCCACCCAACGTCTGGCCTAGACTTAAAAATGAAAGTTGAATGATTTTGCAGTTTGAGGTACTAGCTAGTGACATCCCATGAAAGTCATCTTTTTTTGTGTGTGTGTGTGTGTGTGTGTGTGTGTGGTACTGGAGATTGAACTTAGGGGCATTCTACCTCTGAGCTTCACCTCACAGCCTTATTTTATTCTTTATTTTTGAAACAGGGTCTCACTAAGTTGTGGAGGGCCTCAATAAGTAGCTGAGGCTGGGCGCGAACCAGGCTCCTTCGATCTCTGTCCCCCAGGTACTGGAGTTACAAGTGTGTGTCACCATGCCCGGCCCATAAAAGTCATCTTAAAGTATGAAAATCCAACCTATAGAATATAGATATTTCTCTTACAATAGGAAAACATTTGCATGGGTTATACTTTGGTTGGCAGGATTTTCACTGCTTACCACATGTCAATTTTAGACAATTCCATTTTTATTTATTTGAATTGGTTAGAATGGTAGAGTCTGGCAGCAGAGGGGAGGAAAAGCTCTAACTTCAAGTCAAAGACCAGTCTTCATGTCTATACTATGAGAAATATTATCAACAGCATAAATTTTCTTTCTAATCACAACTTCCCACACAGGATTTACTGTCCACTTATATTATTCCTGAGAAAAGAGTCTAATGCTGTAATTTGCTCCTCTAGACATAGTAGAACATATTGTCAAAATGGTGTGAGCTCACACTTGTTCTCATCACAGTTTATTCTAAGTGAGTAATCTTGGGTGAGTTTTCTAAATCTCAACAATCTCCAGGGACTGAGGGTACATTTGCAGTGGATTTTTCTCAGCAGGTGAAATCTAAAGTAATTAAGATTCCACATTTCTGATTTGCGGGAAACAGTACTATGCATTTCCTTTGGATGAGAATAAGTAAGAGGATAAAGGAAGATTCTCAAATTGCAGTCTGTGTGACCTGTTTCTGAATAAACATCATCATATTCCACAGTCAATTATCTCCAAAGTACAGTGCGTTCTCTAGCCAGAGAGAGTGAGAGCGAAGAGAGAGACTGTCTGTTAGAAGTGGTTTGAGAAAAGGACACATGCATTGGAGTGTACATTATTCTATTGTCCTCTAAATAATTTTATACAATTTGGGAAGGGGTAATGGGGAGGATTATACAGTATTTTTATGTGATTTCATAAATATCGAATTGCAGTCATCAGTGAGAGAGACAAGCATGGCTAGGAAACAAAATGAGGTATGTTATATTCAGCACAATAATAGAGCTCCTAATACCAAAGCAAAAACAAGTCATTAGTTACCACTGTTGAATGGAAGTGGTCTAATCACAGCAGCACGATAAGTATCCCATTTTATTATGGCTTCGTTATATGTTTTGCAAGACATTTTGCCTTACCATTAAAATTATTTTCTGTAGCAGCACTGTGAGGGTTCAGAATCTGGGAGCATAACTATTATTTTTGTTTATATCATGCTGCTCTGCTGGGAAAGTAAATAGTGTTTTCTGTTTTGTTTCTTTTATCCTTTCCTTTCTCTTCACCTATGAAAAGATCAAAATTGTAGAGAAATGTTTGTTGGAGAATGATCTCAAAAGAAGCTTAGGTTTAATCAAACTCGTGTTGGCCACAATGAAGACAGGCACATTACTATTGCCTCTGTAATCACTTGGGGTTATTTTGTTTTGATTTATCTTCTTTTTTCTCTTCTTTGAGTTAGAGTTGGCAGCAAAGAAAGTTTTCAGATGGATGAAGTGCAGACACCATGCTTCTGTTAATTCATGGTAATTCACGTGGGGACCAGGCAGCCTCCCACAATAGCTATGACATTCACCCTCTTCAGATAGAAACCTCTTTCTGTGTGGCCTGGGATTTGAATCCAGAAACCTTTGATCTTCAGCCTCTCTCCTGGCTGGTTGCTGGGTGGAGAGGCTCTGATCATTCTTCCTCCAAAGAAGGCCTGTTCCCATCAGAAGCAAACCGCATTCTTGCTTTTATAGCAGCTCAGCTTGATGATTGTTGGTGATATTGGCATCTGCCCATTCTTCCTTCTTTATTCATAAGCCTAAAGCAGCATTTAAAATAAAGCTAACATTCCCACTTTTTTAGGTAACAGAGCCTTTCCCCCAATGTTAAACCCCGAGGCTTACTACAGAGCACCAATAGTAGAGTACCCTCATTCTTATTGTGCCAACAAATCCTCACAAGTTATTTATTTCCCATTTTAGACGTTGGACAGTGACTCACTGTGCCCTGGAAATATTATCACTGTAGTAATTTTCTTGTGTGGCTCAGCTTAATGTTCGAGAAATGGGTAGTTACAAGTCCAGACACTATAAAGATGGAGCTAAATATTCTTCTAAAAATAGGATGTTTGGTTAACGTTTAGTAGTCAACAACTTCTCTGCAGCCACACACAGTGCCGGACTGAAAAGTGGAATAAATGTCCTCATGCAGTGTTTGGTAAAGTCACTCTTTAGGAGATTAACTTTTTTTTTTTTTTTTTGCGGTACTAGGGATTGAACTCAGGGGCATTCTACCTCTGAGCTACGCCCCTAGCCCTATTTTTTATTCTTTATTTTGAAACTGAGTCTCACTAAGTTGCGGAGTGCCTCACTAGGTAGCTGAGGCTGGCCTCGAACCCCGATCCTCCGGTCTCAGCCTCCCGAATGCTGGGATTACAAGCGTGCGCCACCACGCCCGGCTGGAGATTAACCTTTTAATGTTAAGGATTCATAGTATGTTGTCTTCATCTTTTAGGCTTGTTATAGGGTATAATGGCATCTTTAACTGAAGAGATCACCCACTGGAAGGACAGACATGTCATGCTTGTGGATGGTAGATGGCATAAAACACCACTGAAAGTATTTTCCTCTAGCTTAGGTGAAAAGGAAACTTGAAAGTGAAGAATGGATGAGAGGACTATTTTGAATACTATTGCATTGGTTCATTTTAGAATAAATAGGTAGAACCAGAAATTAAATATTACTTAATTTACCCCAAACATTTTACATAGGAAGAAATCTAAGTCTCAGATATAGAAGGTGTACCCAGGGCCAACACATCTAGGTAGAGGCAAATATTAGATCATTTGCTATATTCAATGCAACTTTACTCTTCTGTTTATCTTGACATTAGGGCATTTTAGACTCTAAGACTGATACTTCTTTACCTTTTTTATGCTGCTAGGTTCAATTAAATAAATACTGAATCTAAGGTTTAATCAGCTGGGAACAATATCCAACAATTGGATGACTCAGATAATATCACATTGCTGAATATATATTGTAAAAACATGAGAATTAACCTCTGTAAAGTGCTCCAATACCCTTACATGAAATGAAGTATCAGCAGGGCATGGTGGCATATGCCTGTAATCCTAGTACTTGGGAGGCTTAGATAGGATTGGGGGTTTGAGGACAGCCTAAACAAATAAGGAGACTCTCATCAACCTAGCAAGACCCTGTTTCAAAATAAAATAGGACTGGGGGTGAGGCACAAAGGTAGAATGCTCTTGGGTTCCATTCCCAGTACCACAGGGAGGGGGAAGGGGGAAGAAAGAAGGGTAGAAGGGAAAGGAGGAAGAAAGAAAATGAAGTATCAATTAGTTGTGGATTCCTCCAAAAGAAACTAAATTTCCTTGAATATGTTTTTGGATAGAGTATATAAACAACCTAGGAACATAGAAGTGGTGCCTCCTGCCCTATATTCATATAGCTTGAGATTCTAGCAAACCAGAATATATTTATAAGTCATCTCTTTAAACATACAGTGTTGCCTGGTATGGTGCCACAGATTGGCAATCCCAGTATTTGCGAGGCTGAGATAGGAGGATCACAGGTTCAAGGCCAGCCTCAGCAATTGAGGAGACCTTCAGCAATTTAACAAGACCCTGTTTCAAAGTACAAAATAAAATGGGACTGTGGGTATATGTTAGAGGTAGAGCTAGAGTGCCACTGGGTTTAATCCCTAGTACAAAAAAAAAAAAAAAAAAAAAATGTAGGTAAATGGATTCAGTCCTTGTTTACTAAGTAACTTCTATGTGCCAGACTTTGTATTTGGGCATACAGAAGCAAACAGATTATTTTCCCGAGTAATGTATAGTCTATTGGAAGAACCCAGGGGTAATCCAAATAATAATAACACAAGACAGAAAATAGTGCCAAGGTAGATATGAAGTTCTTACTATTTAAAAGAAGACAATTACTCCTGGCTAGTAATTTTAGGGGAATTTTTATTCTTTTTCCTGAAAAAGACCAATGTCATCTCCCAATATCCATGATATACTTAACTGTAAGAAAACATTCATACTGGGAAAGAGAAATTAGATCATCTCCATTATTAAGTAAATTGTTGCCCTCTTCAGATTAGAAGATCACCTGAATTTGGAGTTCCCTCAGTATAACAAAGGAAAGTATTCTCAACATTGCTGGCATATCCTCTAACAATATTTCTCTCTTCTTTCCCCTGCAATTATTTTACTTTCTATCCCATTTTTAAAAAAAAAAAAAGATTCTAAAATAGGATTTGCATTGCAAAAGAGTATGTTTGTATAATGTGGAATAAAAAAAAGTGGTGTTTTTTTCTTGTTGTTTTTGTTATTGTTATGAGAAAGGAATACTAGAAGGAATTTATGCTAAGAGGAAAGCACCAACTATTTTTTAGACTCATTAACTCCACAAAAGGACAACCAACTCTTCTGAGCCTTGTATTGGTTGGAAGTATACATTTCTAGGTAGCTATAGCTTGATGTAGGTTGCAAATAAGGGAACAGGAAGAAAGGGATTACTGCACAGTTTGAAATCAGGCAGAACTGGGTTCAAAACTTGGCTCCTCCTTCTATTACTATGTGACCCGAGTTTACCAAGCAGCCCAAAACTTCAGCTTTCTTGTTGCAAAAGTGTGTGATAGCATCTTCCTATAGGAATGTGGTAAATAGTAAATAAGGAACTATATGTAAGCACTTAGAAATATACATTCTGCAAGTAGCATGTACTTAGTTAATGGTTAGTTTTACTGTATAAGCTTCATTATTTCCAGTGGTATGATGCTTATCTCCCAAAGCAAATCATCCCATCTTTGAATGACCAAAAGCTTTTTCCCATTATCTCTAAACTCTGGCATAGAACTTTTTTTTTGTCCTAAAATGGAATAAGGAAAGGAAAAAGGAAGGGGCACAGGAAGGAAGGGTAGCCTTTTCTTTATGGCTTTCCTTAGTTATGTTAAAGACAGTTGCTGACAAATGCTTTATGTCTTCTCTTCATTTGGATTTCCATCCTCAGGCTTTACGCATTCTTCATTAATACAGTTTAAGAACTATGTGTATTCAGGGCTCTGTCCTTAGCCCTGTTAAGAAATATAAGGCTAAAAATCAGATGTCTTTAAGTTGTGGTCTCATCAATGGAGTGCACTGTCACATTTCGTTAGGGAACAAGTAGCTGATAGGAGCTGCAGTGTAGGAATTTGGATCCCTTCTCTCTAACATAAGTTTTGCTCATGGTTCTTTTTAACCAAAAGTATCTCTAGAGAAATGTGCTGAGCCATTTTTTTCTTATTTATAGGAAAATATTTTGTAAAAGGATAGTGCATTTAGAAGAATTATTTGTATGTTTCCTTTACCCTGAGATAATTATAACATTTACTTCTCCTGTTTGCCATATATCAGTCTTTCATTAAAAAAAAAAAAAAAGAAAAGGGAAATTTTTGGAAGATGCTTTAAGTGATTTATATCAAATGAATGAATATAAATCTAAGTAAAATTTGCATGAAAATAAATGTTTTTAGCCATTAGGTAAAAGTTGAGTACCAAACTTACCTTTACATTTTACACCTTTGCCCATGTCTCCCAAGACTTGGCGTTTAGTTTTCCTAAATTTAAACAAAGAAGTAAAACTAACTTATGTCTTAAGATATCTTCTGATTGAGCATTGCATATGTGCCATCCCCTGTAACTTAGAGAAAATGTCCTTTCCCTGTATCAGGGGTTTGTTGACAAGAAGTAATGATACTATAAATGTGTATAGCATTATGCTAGGAAAATATACTGTTATAGTCTTAGTCATCCACCACAATGTCCCAGCATCAATCTCCCCTCTATTTTTCTTCAAGGAATTGTCGAAGGATAGTCAGTCGGAACCTCAGTTGGTCACCTGGAGCAGTAATACTATAAATAGCACCATATCCAAAGTCCTGCATATTGAGACAATTCCTGCTGCCAATGAGTAAGCAGGGCTCCTACAAGATAGCCTTTGGTGGAACAGGAGTGCTAATAATACATGCAAAATTATTCTTTGTCTAAAATGTACTATAAACTAATTTTGTCCTTTCAACAAACTCATGAATGAATTCAGATAGTTTTTATTTGCTTCATTTCAATAATGAGACCATTGAGATCTATATAAATAAGGTTACCTATGGAGGTAAGGATGTTGAGATAAGGTTTTCCATGGTAAGCTGGCATTTTGTGGGAAATAACCTCAAAACCCACCATTATCTTGCTACATTTAGGTAGCAGAAGGTATTAGAGTTCCACAGAACTGGAGCATTACCAGATCTGAAATCTTCTGAGGAATCATCTTATCCACTGCCCCCATTTGGCAGAAAAAGGCCAAAACATTCATGAGTTGGGACAAAACTCAGTTCTCTTTATATCACACTGCACTGAGGCTTAGATGCAGGAACCCAAAAAATCATTAGGAAATTTTAAAAGAACTGAACCCTGTCTTCGGAATCAGTACAACCTCAGTCCAAATGTCTTTGCCACTTCCTGTGCATTTGTGTCTAGCTAGGTCGCTTACCCACCCTGAGCCTCACTGTGAACAATATGTACCAGAGTGCTGGCATTTATTAAATTAGATAACATGTCATGCCTGACCTAATGCTTGGCTCATAATGGATGTTCAACTAATATTTACTTCCTTTCATCCACTCACCCTTCCTCTTGGGACTCCTGTTTTGGACTCTTCACTTCTACTTTGTATTTCGCTGTGTAATCTCACTGGCAGAAGGGAGTGGAGTTGAGCCTGGGACATTTCCTACCCTCTATCCCCACTGTGTAATGCCTCTGGGCCTGTCTTATGCACACACTGGCTACCTTGGGATGCCAGCAGTGGTCTTCACACAGTTGTACTGTATCAGAGGACCTGTTTCTATCTGCTAAGGGACTTCTGCTGTGATGTCTGGTGGAAAGGGCCTGCTGGATTGGAAGATAGGACTTCATGAATGAATGCTTTCATCAGTAACAAAATATTTGCCAGGAGGGACTGTAAACAGAAGAGAAGACTTGATTCACTTGCTCCTGTTCTCTTCCCCTCTCTCAGGTTTTGTTTGATTTAGGATGTTTACTCCTCAGGACACAGCTGGTACTGATGCCCTTCCAAGGTTAAGAGAAACTTTTCACTGCCGTCTCCCAGGGTCCCCTTTGGAGACACCTTGAAGTGAAAACAAAAGGGTTGTGGTTGTGAAACAGGGAGGTCATTCACATTAGTCCTGGTTATTATGGGGCCCTCTGAACAAGCATTGCATCCACCTTGTCTACATGAACTTAATAGAGACCATCTGAGCATCTGAGCTTACCTCAAACACATTCCTTCAAGAAAAGCAGTCACTGCCGGTCATTTCTCTAATACTTCAGTGCTGTCCTGACCTGATCCTTCTCTACTCTGCCTTGTATACCCTGGCATATGTTTCCCTCTTCAAAAAATGTTACTCTTTCATAATTAAAAATAAGGCAGCAGTAGGTGAAAGAGCTGTGCGATGTGGCCAGCACACATAAAGCCTGTGGTCAGAGATATGTCGGTCATCTCACATTACTGAGATTCAGTATTTTGACTTCTCTATCTGTATTAATTGTCTTAGAGCCTTTGCACACTGCCTTTGCGAGGTTCAAAGGTTGGACTCAATGAGGAAGTGCTTTGTCAACAACATATAAATTGTACTATATAAATTGGAAAATTTGAACCTTTCCTCTTGCTTCATTAATAAATTGGTGCTCTGCATTATAATAGCAGATCTGAGCACACAGGATGTAAATGACTTTAGATTAAACTTAAGTTTTATTTGGAAAACATGAGCTATCTGTGCTACTCTATGGGATTTTTCAGGCCACATAAGAGATGGTTACTTCTTTCCATCACCAGTATGTGTTCTGCAAAGGACTGTGATTTATTCTTCCCACACTAGAGAGGATGAGCCGAGGTCCCAGAGAACACAATTGGCTGCACCAGGATTAGATCCTGGCTAGTGGTCACGAGGTTTCCTTTCAAATAGTGAATACTCACTGAGGAAGATGGAAGGGGAACCATGCACACTGTTAATTTGTAGACCTGAATTCAGCTTCCATCAAGACACCTCCTTCTGCCCATTGCAGTGAAGGCCCTGGCCACTCTCCTGCTGCCCTTTGCTTCTCCATTCCTTCTGTTGCTCTCCAGCCCTCACACTCCTGGAGTTGTTGTTGTTGTTGTTGTTGTTGTTATTGTTGTTGTTGTTGTTTTTATTATTTTCGCATGAAACCCTTATTATAAATAAATTGTATTCTCATTTGGGTCTTTGTGTCTGGTATTCTGGTGTTCTTGAATTTCTCCAGAGTTTGATGTTGATTCTGGTGCTCAAGCACCAAGAAAATTTCCACTTGAGGTGGATCTGGCACTAAGGCTTTATTTTTTTCCCCCTTTCTTTTTTATTGTTGGCCATTTTAGGCCAGAGTGTTGCTAGGTTGTGTTGGTTTCTTAGCGCGTGTAACCAAGCTGAAATGCACATGTCAAAAAAGTATTTTTTTCTTCCTTTCTAAAAAGGTCTTCCCACTTTTTTTTCCTCTAATGCTTAGGAAGGGGAAAAGAGTGTTTCCTTGGCTCTGATTCAGGCATGTGAAGCGTTTGCCACAAAATGGTTTTTATCACTGTTATTTTCTCAGAGTTATCATCATTGTCATTTTCAGCTTAATAGCAGGAATGTTCTATTTGTACCAAGTTTATAGCATATTTTAATTTTAAGTCAATTCAACAAAGGAGTTCAGGTTCAAAAAATATCAATAATGAGAAACTAATTAATTTTACTTTTCTGAAAATCCTAAAGTTAAAATAGCTTTAAGTTTCCAGTCCATCATGTGCTAATAGTGCTATTTACAGGTAAAGAATGGTGCTTAATTCAAACTATTGTTACATTGTAACTTCTCAAGAAAACAGGCACACACACACACACACACACACACACACACCCCACACACACACACACACACACCTCCTTGGAGGGAGGAGCTAGGACTATTTGCCAGAGTAAACCACCTCTTTTGGGTGATGTACATGACACTGTTACTTAATGTTTCTTTAGTTCCAGCAATTGCAGCCAAAGGAGACTGGGCATGATCATCATATAAGTGAGTTCCTGCAGTGAAACTCAGTGCCTTATGCTAGTGATAAGCACAGCCGAAACTGAGCTAGATAAAAAAACACCTTGGTAGCCCTGAATTGATAGTAATGTACCTACATTCCTTTGTCAAGCATCCCAAATCTTTTAGTCCTCAAATATTTATGGAGGTTTTCACTCTATCAAGACTTTTAATTAATTAGCCAATGGAAGAAATAAAGTAGAGTCTGAGATGAGAGAGAGAGAGAGAGAGAGAGAGAGAGAGAGAGAGAGAGAGAGAGAGAGAATGAAACAACTATAATTCCTGAGTTTGCTATGATTCCTATCTTCAAGAGGTTCATAATCCAAGAATGGAGACAGATGTGCACAAAACTGATTCTAGCTTCCTAAGTTTTATAATGAACAATGTACCAATGAAACACATAGAAAGAAGGCTTGGGTGGAATATTTGAGGGAATTTGCCCCAGCTATAGGTCACATTTGTAAATTACGTTTCCACCTTATTCTATTTCTGCATCAGGAAAGCTAATTAATATCTATACCTATATTTATCTTTCTAGAGTTTCCATCTAATGGTAAGATTCATATTAGGATAGATTTTCCATTTGATAACACATTCGGTCTGGTGCCTTGCACCTATCCATCCATTCATTATAGAAACCTTTATGCTTATTTTATGACATTTTGTTACATCTTCAGTACAGAATTCAGCTAGGGAACAACATATAATTTAATAATGGAGCCAAAGGAACTGAGAAAATGTTGTGTATCCATAGAAGAATTTAAAAAACTATGGAGACTTGTTTGATGGCAATGTTATTATCATAAACCCAGTCCCTATTGAGGAGGAGGCCAATGCACTGGAATCACATGTATTCATCAAATGTGCTGTGAATGTTGACTGTGATTCATTCTGTGCCAGACACTGTGCAGGCATGAAGTGGGGACATATTTTCTCCTGACCTCATGAGACATTGTTTCTAATCATAAATGCTTTTCTTTCTGATTAGACCTATGCTTGTGCCTATCTCAGCCAAAGGATACACACATTAGGTTTATAGTTGTCTGTTCTGTTATCTTCTGTATTTGTGGGGTTTTGTTGTTTTTGTTGTTGTTGTTGGTGGTGGTGGTGGTGGTGTGTGTGTGTGTGTGTGTATGAGAGAGAGAGAGAGAGAGAGAGAGAGAGAGAGAGAGAGTGTTTTCAGTACTGGGAATTGAATTCAGTGAACTCAGGGGCATTCTACCTCCAGGCTATACCCTGTCCTATTCTTTACTTTGAAACGAGGTTTCACTAAGTTGCAGAGAGCCTCACTAAGTAGCTGAGGCTGACTGTGAACCCATATCCTCTGGTCTCAGCCTCCTAAAAACTAGGGTTACAAGCATGTGCCACCACGCCTGGCTTGTGGTTAGGTTTTGATGGACATAAACCAAGTGCTGTCAGAAATCAGGAGGCAGAAGCATTTTCAAAGGTGTTAAGCATTTGATTGCACCTGAAGCTTGGTTGTCAGAGCAATGGGGCATTTGATACTTAGCCTTTCACATTATCTAAACAACTTAGAACAATTAGAAATAATAGAAAAGAGGATTTGTGTTGTATATCTAGAACTAATGTTAGCAATTTATAGTTATGGGCCAAATCCAGTCCAGTACTGTGTTTATAAATAAAGATTTATTGGAACTTAGTCACACTCATTTATTTGTGTGGTTTATAAGTGATATCTCTCTCTCTCTCTCTGTCTCTCTCTCATACAGTTTAGTAGTTGTGAAAGAGATTGAATGGGCCACAAACTCAAAAATACTATTAATTTGCATGTACGTGACAATTTATTAATCCCTGAAGGATAACAAAGAAATAATTACTTTGTCTAATATTTTTCAATATGTATATATGCATTTCTGGAATACATAAAATGAAAACAATTTACACATGCACACTACCTTAGCTAAGTGTGATAGGCAAGACATTCATATAATCCCCTCTTCTCTTCAATCTCCTTGTCCAAAGGATGTAATATACTTTAGTAATTTCTGTCATATGCCATTCTATTGAGACAATGACAACACCATTTGCCTTCCAGGAGTTATCTGTCTCTTAGTGATGATGGAAATGCACATCAGCAAATCCTGCCTCCTATGACAGATGCCATAGAGTAGATAGAATAAAAAGGTAGAGGAGAGACATCGAGTCAGAGTGGCCTGGCTTCTGTGAGTTCTGGGAATGTTATCACCATAGAGTTGAAATGGCTTATCTTTCCAGAGTTGTCTGGAAGCATAAGCCTTGATAGTTAGGCAACGCTATAAAGAAATCTTTTATTTCTAAAAGCTTCAATTCTATAAAAACAATTTGCATACTAATAATGACATCACGGTTTACAAAATACTGACACAGCTTTTTATCTCTTTGGTCTTTTCAGTGGAGATTGGTTATAATCCTTACCCCCATTTTATTAGGAAGTCTCATTTCAGACTGTTTATTGACTTCCTCAAGGTTCCACTACTTGTAAATAGTAAAACTGACCTGCCCCTGCTTCTTTCTCCAAAGCCACAGGACTGTCCCTTGGAGTCAAACTTCTTTGGCTTAAGCCTACGAGTATTCCCTGTAACTTGTAATTGATCTGAAATACAGGAGAAAAGGGCTTTTGAGTTTGCCTGCACTAGAGTGACCTGCCTTATTTCAGACATTGCTGAGAAGTATTTTTTGTACCTGACATTACTGCACTTCCTGCCAATTGAAGTAATAGTGGTCTGGACTTCCCCCTTACCCACACATGGCCACCCTCATTAGACTGTCATAAAAATCTCCTACTCTATGCTTTCCTCGGAGATTTCTCTACCTTTTTATTTCTTCTCCCTTTTATTATTTTTTCTTGGCGCATAGTAATTATATGTCTAGTGAGGTTCAGAATGACGGATGTATACATGCAGGCAGCATTCCTTGTGTGTTTTCCTCCAGTTCCCACCCCACTCCCATCTCTCCCCATGGATAGTCTTTACATTGATTCAGATAACTTCATATATGAACAAAGGACCATTTGAATAGTTTTTTCATTGGCAATAGCAGCCTATAGGCCCTCTATTATTGGTTGTGTCCCTCATCACACAGTTCCTCCCTTCATTTGCAGAGTTTTGGTAGGAAGGAGAGTCCAGTTTAGATGCCAACATCCCTGATATTGAGATATGACAGAGGCCCCAAGCCCCACCATTCGACAAGCCCCGTCATTCACAATGTTGATAACCACAGCCTCCCTTTTGCGTGTTCATTCCTCTCACCAAGCAATTTCCAGAAGCCTCTTCCACATGAGTGTGCTCCGTCTTCTTCATTCCAGATATCAAGCCCCAAATGATCAATCTCTTCTCCCATCGAAGCCTCCATTTTTACTCTAGTCCTCTGTCTGGAGCCACAGAAACCCCTAATGCTAGTGTGGAAATGTGTCTCCTTTCCTCTCAGATTCCAGCAGATAGAGTAAGGACTCATACCGTTGCCTATTTTTGCCTCAACAGGTATGGTCTTGAAAAAGTAAGTTGGAGCTTTCAGTACATTTTTTCTTCAGGAGAAGTAATAAAGCATAGGGCTTTGGAATCTGTCAGGATTCTGATCCTGCTGCTTTGTTTATTAGCTCTGGACCTTGAACACCTCTGCTAACCTCTCTGGGCAACACTTATTAAAGGGCTTATAAATCAGACTTTCCTCACTAGGCTGTTGTAAGAATTCAATGAGCATGTGTAAAGTTCTAGAACAGTCCCTATCTGTGTAATTTTTAGTTATTATTATCATCACTTTTTTACTTGAACTTGTCATACCATGTTTCTATTTTGGGTTCTGAAAATATGGTTGTCATAATTATGGACTTAATAGAATTCTTGGATTAGCCTGTGACCCTTACATCCAATTACAGCACTGTTTTTATGAGAGGAGGGATTGAAATCCTGAGATCCATACAGATGAGTTACAAAGAAACTCTTGGACTGAAGTCATTATCAACAAGAGGTAGTCCACCTTGTAGTGGGAGACCAAAGGTGAAAGATAGTTGAAGTTCTGTGTGTGTGTGTGTGTGTGAGTGATTGGAGACTAACCCAGGTCCTCCTGCATGCTAGGCAAGGGTTCTACCACTGACTATACACAAGCCTAATGCACAAATATTTTTAAATGCACTTTGAGTTTCCATTCATAGGCATTTCTAACACACTTGCCCAACATAACTAATCCAGGTTTTGTATACATCACTCAGTCACTAGATTTGTGAGGTGAACTTATTTCATTGGCTTTTATTTCTTTGCATTTTGACCTTGTCAATTTCCTCATTTAATAAATGAGCAACTACACTCTCTCATCAGTAGATCAGATAACATCTCTTTATGGGTCTTAGAGGTAAAATTGACCAATATTTAATTGTTGTGCTATTACATCTATGCCAAGTTTTGTTAGCTGGAGCTCAGTGATTTGCCTCCTTGGCCATTGCTTGGAGGTGGAATGGGGCAAAGGCTTACCATGCCAGCATCTCCTCGCCTCTGTATTTTTGTGAAGCAATTTCATTGTTTGCTTTATATAATGTCCATGATCCCAATTCTATATTTTGTAAATAAAAGTTATGAAAGATTTCCTGAGAACCCCATCATACCTGGAACTAAGGAAAGTACTGTAGTTTATGCAAAAATAAGACCAGATCTGATTTGCAATGTTACACAAATGGGTATGGAAAGCAGAGTGTATTAAGTGCCATGAAGACGACCAATGTCTTTTAGGAGTTAAGTGGACCTTCCAAAGGAAAATGATGTCCATTGGGTCTTGCCAACTGAGTTTGAATAGTTAATACTCCTTAATGGGGTGTATTATTAGAACGGGGACATTCCTAATTGAGGAAATAATATGAACAAACAGGAAAGTAGAGAATTCTGGATATTAAATATATTTGTTAAAATGCCTTAAAATGGTAGATCTTACTAATTTAGCCACATTTTACTTCAAGATTCCCACATACTTTTGGGTGAAAAATCAAAGCCCTTAAAATACAGATGATTAAACTCTTTCTGGCTGAGTTGTGTGTGTGTGTACACACACCCACATGTCTCTACAAATCAATGGCAATACCAAATGGAGCAATTTTCCACAATTTCCTCCAAATAACTATGTGTTTAAGCACTGCACTCAGCAAAATGTGAAATCCATCAATATTTCTTGGTCTTGCTGAGTTTCTGCATGGTTTCCAGTATCTAAGCTAGCCTTTTCTTGGACATGCAGTTGCAGGTTACATATTTGGCATCTTCACGTACAAAGATCCCTTCACAAATTCCCAACCGCTCCAACCTGTCATACCTTTAGTAAGTCAAGAATTAGGATGATAGGATCCAACTTGGTTATGCCCATGAAAGAATCCTAATCATACTCAGAGCATCACCAAAAACATATATGCTTATAAAATGGTACTGAACGCATGCGTATCATTGGGGAGTCAACTATCAATAGAATATGTATAGTGGACTGCTGTTGGGCTCATGTTTTGTTTTGCAGTGAAGGGTATAATGTAATTACTCCTTTAGTCTCAAATGACCTATTCCCATGGTCTAATCACCTGAACATGTATGCAGATCTAAAATACATCCTTGTTCCTCCAGTAACTACAAAAGAAAGTGTCTGAAAAAAGAAAGTCTCATTCCTAGCAGCATCTAGAAAAGAGCCCAGAAATTGGTTGATAACTACTATCATGCTTAAAATAAGGGAAGAAACATCAGAAAAAGATCGAATGACCCCAGCCAGCTTCAAGGAAGACATAAAACATAAAGTGCATTTTAAAAAAAAATGAATACAATAAAATTCTAAGACAAAATTAGGAGTGATATTTAATAAATATCCCAGTGTAAGGATGATGTGTATCAGGTATTTGGAAGAAACTTATATTAGTTCAAGGATAGAAAATCTAAACTATTGCTCTTAGCAAGAGAACTTTGTTGCTTTGAGAATCAATGTGACCACCATTGCTGGAAAGACTGGAGCATTTCAGTGAGAACTTGGTCATAAAATGGACAGCTAAGGGGTAAAGATATCACCATGGAGGTTGCTTTTAACCTTGAGATTCTGAAATTCCAATATTTTTCAAAGTGGTTCTTCTCAAAAGATAGGAGAAAATATCTACTAACACTAGAGAAAAGCAGTCCATCTGCAAGTTTATCAGTGTTAGATAATCCTGACATTGTTTTAAAATTTTCAGTCAAAATCTATGAGCTTTTTT